>APFE030780292.1:8409-21684 GCA_000404065.3 Pinus taeda | reverse complement strand
TATTTTCAACATGGCATATTGGCTTCTATCTGCACACAAATTATCTTCTCTGTTGAATGTCATCAAAATTTCCCATGCCCATTAATATACGACAGTGGTGGCCAAAACAATGAGAGCATGGGAAGTAGTGGCGCGGGAGTTTCCATAGGGGAGTAAAGAAGGTTGAGGCGGAGGGAATACAATGAGAATTCCATTTTGGATGAGGGGTCTAGCCACAGGGGACTGGAATCCAGGGCATCACTTCAGTGAGACCAACATTGCAGAGCTGAGGCATAAACTCCTCTCCTCCACAAATTAGATAAATAGGCATTATAAGAATAACTTAGTATTAACATCTGACATAGAAGCACATTTTGGAGCTCCAATTTTTTACTGGCCATCTTTAATAGATGAAGCAAAAATAAGGTTTAGATCATGTTCCTTGGCCAAACAATTACCTACCATCTCATTTTTGTTCTCTATATTTTTGAATGCATATTCGCTTCTCAAAATATGGAATAAGTCTTCCTGTGTTGAGATTTGAAATGTGTGCAATTTCCTAAGCTGTTGATCTTGAGAAATCCATGGACCAACGTCTAGATTTGTCCCTAGAGAAACCATAAGGTGTTGATCTTCAATGTGGGTGACATTCTAGGAGTAATTTTTTGTCTCACAGCTTTCAAACGCTACGTCGAAGGGCCTATGTTCCCCGAACGTATCGAAGCATGAAAACCATTTGTGAATAGGCCTAACAAGAGGTAGAAGCACGGGGTTTCACCCTTCTTTGAGACTTTGTTTGAGTAAGCTTTCAAATAATGGCCAGTATTTTCTGATGTCCACACTTCTAACTTTTGCAAAATACTCACGTATTAAGAAACCTTCACATAAGAAACATTTGCCATCAGTTTTCCGAGGTCTGTATTCGAAAAAAATACCTGGATTTCTAAATGTCATTAAACATTGCTCAGCTCTATCAATGCAAACTTTTCCATTCACTTGAATTACAAAGAAAGCATTCTCCCCATAATGTGTTGGGCGATTAGGTTTAATATCCAATGAAAATGAAGTGCCATTTGGAGGAATTTTGTGAGCAACCATAGATGGGTTGAGAACCACTGATCCTCCCACTAATTGTATTGAGTCCCTCTTTTTTGTGAAGCAAAAACCATGTTATATTGGAATTGCCTCAACTGATCTACTTGTCATGTAATAGTTGTTTCCACTTGTCCAAACACACAAATACAAATTGATAGATGGTATCAAGGAAATTGAAATTTGTTGAAGTTCATGGCAGTCCCATTACAACGGCTTCAACTATCAGACATCTCCTTGAAAGAGTTCTTTAGTTTAATGAGTAGTAATAATCTCTAATCTCCCCCCAAAACACATACATAGCGCGTTTCCTCCATCCGGGACTGTCTCTCTTACCATTTTCATTTCTACATATGCCTGCTAAAGAGATGATTGTGTTACAAATCCAGGGACCAACAAGGGCAATATGAGTCATTACGGGAATTGAGTATCTTCGAGAAATGCTAAGGAATAAGTGTAGGACTAACTTGTGACATCCATTTTCAAATCACTACCTTCAGAAAAATCCTCTTAACATAACTAACTTTTCAAACATTGTATATGAAGTAGAGTATTCAGGTCTATGAATGTTCTTAATCCAAGAATATTTGTTGCTTTGGGAATTATTTATAATCTCTTGTTCTCTCACAAAATTCTATGTCTTTCCATTGTTTACTTCAATATCAAAGAGATTATGATCATTATTCTTCATCCCTATCAAGTTATCGACAATATCAAGGCTAAACTCAAAACTTTTACATCATGTAGATTTCTTATCTCCCCAAGTCACATTATCTGTATAAAAGTTATAGACATAAAAATTGCTTCACAATTTCTCTGTAGCTATTGAAGCAATGGAGTTTTTTGCTAGAAAGTCAGATAGCTTCAAAGTTGCAGAGCATTCTTCTTCTACCAAGAAAGATGCAATTCTGCTTCTAGCTTAGCCATCCTTGAATGTCAGGGTAGAAATTCCTCATCTACAACATTGTTGATTAATCTGTCTTCATTGAGAAATCCTCCATAGAGAGATCCTCTGACCATGTTTCTAAACAATCACATGGTTTCAAAACCCATTTTCCAATGATTTTCCTCTATTTATTCAACTATGCATTTTTGCATATATGAAATGGGACTGCTTACATTACCTACTGGTTGTAAGAGATCTATTTCCAAGGCCTTCTTTTGGCTCCCAGTTTTAAAACTCAACCTAAGTCATCAATCTACTCCAGTTGATATCTAAGCTTCTCAATTTTGTTCTCACTTGAGGTAATAAGAAGTTGCTTGATGTAATAAGAAGCAGTGCAACATCCTCTTAATCGAAGCTTCAAAAGAAAATCTCTTGGGGAATTGATAGAATTTTGGCCAAGGAGTTAATAAAAAGATTGCCAAAAAAGGGAAAATTGTGAGGAATATCCTTATGGATTATTTCAATCTTTGAAACAGATCTTCTCATCATTGTGGGAGAATTATCTTTGTCGCAATATTCACTTATAACCATAAAATCAGTGGCTTCTCTGTTAACCACGACAGGTCCAATTTCCAAACATTGTAAGAATTTTTGTTTTTCTTTTCTTGCCATTCTCAAATTCACTCCAAAATAGGAATAAATGGCCAATTACTCAGAAGTAAATGTTGATGGAATTCTACTAACAAATAAACAACATTAAAAAAAAAACAAAAAAAACCCTATAATACATGGCCCATGCCTACCCTTTGTCCATCGTCCTATTGTATTTAGGCGCCCCAAGGGTCCAAGGAGTTTTGACGATTTTATCTTAAGAAAATTTTCCATATGTTGTTTGACTGCAATGAGAGTGCTCAAATAGGAAACATTAATACTCCATTCTTTGCCCTCTCTCAAATTTCTTAAACAATCACAAGGTTAAATCATTTATTTTTTCTTCACAAACTTAAAGAAATAGCCATATTACCAACCTAATTAAAACAGTTATGATGTTGACACCCATTAGTTCAAAAGAAGTAACTACGACAACCTAAACACCCATCAACTAGGCTGACATGACTGCATGCATTCAAAACAACGATGAATGTGAGATTGTCTGGCTTAATTTTAGCATATTTCATCTGATAGAAATGTGCAACAAATTCCTTACCATAGCCATATTTTCCATATCCCACAATCATTGCATTTAAGGAATATACCATAACTCAATCATAGCCATCACCATTAGCATACTTATGAACAATATACTCTATAGGAGAGAGTACACTTGATTAACTTCTCTTTGATATACGAAACAATAGGGTCTCACCAATTGTCATTAATGAAACTACATACAATCCCTAATGCACCACCAAACGATATACTCTAGGAGAGTGTTCCATTGGCTAAATTCTCTTTGATACACATTATCAACTGTAGGATCTCAGCAACAACTATTACTGAAACACCCTGTAATCCCTAGTGCACCACCTATATGGTTGATCACACTGCCCTAACTTCCTTGTACCATTACATCTGAAAATTCTCTCCCAACACCTTATTGTCATTGATAAAGAAAAAAAATACCTTGCACCATCCATATAGTTCATAATCTATGCTCCTTGTGAATTAATTGGGGACATTCATACCATGCTCATCCACCTATTGTACGACCATACCATTGCTAGAAATTTCCATCACATTCCAATATTTTTGCAAAAAGGGATTATTGCCAAGAAGAGAAGAGAATTTCAATACATTCCAACAAATTTCCAAGACAAGTGAATGCAGTGACAGGGAATTGCATCTAGGGAATGTGTGGAGATACCCCAACAAAATTTTTAGAAACATTAGTGGTTCCTATGATACATTTGGAGCTCCTATTTCTCAAAATCCTATATATCATAACTATTAGTATATTATTATATTACATATTATACGTTATATTATATATATATATTATATATATAATCTCACACTCTCTGCCAAACAGGCCTCTATAGCCGGCTATAGTATTATTAATATCTACTTATACTATATATCTATTATCCATGATATACTTATATATATTATATATATCTCCGGTGTGTGATATTATATATATATATCTCTCTATATATTAGATTATATATATATTATCTATCATAAACATAACGTTTCTCCCATTGAATTCCTCATCCCATAAATGTAGGAAACATGGGGGCACATGCCCCTCATCTGTGGAAGCACATCCCTATGTAACACTAGATATTGGAACCTCATGGTTTGTGTGTGCACAAAGATACTAGGCAATTTAGGAGTCTGTAATTCCTATTCCTTGCCATAATTAACCATATACAACCAAGGTCTACTACTCCAAACATCTCATAGGAGAATTGAAACATAGACTTCCTTAAGTGCACTCGAGCACGAGAGGGTGGACTTCCTAAGAGACTACACAAGGGAGAAGGTGAGCTGCTTATCTCAAATCATGTTAGTTTAAGAGGGAGGACTTCATGGATGAATGGAGGTTGGGTAAGATGGCTAGAGTTTCATTGAAAGCAATTGTGATAGATCTTTGGTCATGTTTGCATTTTGCGCATTGTGGATGCCTATGATGGCAGGTGAATTGCTCATTTGCAACCGGTTTGGTGGTCAACTTTTGAGAAAATATTACTGTCTATCTCTGTTACAGTGTCCACATTTTTGTATTTTATTTTTTAGAAAAAAATGTGAAAGCAAAGTTAATAGAGATTGCTAGTCTTAGGAAAATTGTTTCATATGCATTTAGGTAAATATAGGGTAAGAAAATGAAGGAATGGATGCATGAGAATCAATAGTGATTTCATTCTCTATTTAATTTATTTCAGTCTTATAATCATGTCCATTAAATTCCATGAATCCTATTGTTTGTGTTAAAAAAAAAGGATGAATAGATAAAAGCCTCTAGAAGTTGCATATGTACATGAATTCAAATTGGTTACTGTCCAGAATTTGTTTATCCATTGGTAAACTTAATTTTACTTTGCATTTGAAATTTGACTTGTACAGAAGCCAGATGGTTTTTGTGCCTTCATTTTTATGAAATACTTCTGTTTGTATTGCAGATTTATAACTCTAGAATTATGTTCAGTAATCAAAATTATGTTTGTCCATACTTCTTTTTAACAGAATTTCCCTCTATAACTAAAATTTAGTAAGAGTAGTCACATAGAGTTATTGAAGGGTAGGGATAGGTTGTATCATTTTTCCCTTGATGTCTCTATGAATTCCTAGAAAACAAATATCCCTCTCAGCAATTGTGGTGAATAAAGTGATGAAAAATTTTCAATTTGGAGGAACTAATAACTCTCACTTAACAGAGGCATAGGTGCGTCCACATATGATTTCTTAACAGTAGCCTATGATAGTCTGGGATCTTGGGGATGAGAACAATATTGGAACAGAGAAGAGACAACCACCTAAGAGTCAATGAAATCTTATTCAACCATGTTATTCTTATCGTATCACTATTCTGGAGGATTAAATAAATGGAATTCAGTTCTGTGAATGTTTACAAATGAATTATATAAGGAAAATCCTCAACTTGTAAATTTTAGGTAAACAGGTCATTTACTATAAGTTGTTTTGGAGAAAAATCCTGGGAGGTAATTGAGATAATGTTCATTAATTACCCAACAATTATGTCCCCTTTCTCTAGGAAACAAGTACAACTTGATAATCTTTTTCAAACCAGCCTGTCATGTTCATAGCCATTATGGTAATGGTCTAAGAAAGAACAACTTCAGATACTAATTTATAGATTCCAATTTTCATCCCTTTGTTAGCTGGAGGTTGTACACTGAATTAATTATCATATTCATACATGTCGTAAATTTACAATTAGTTCTCTAAAGTTTCCGGCTAGATCTTGACACCTACCTCGACTCATCACAAGGAATCTATTTGCAGTACCGATGATCATATATTGTTGTGATGGCCATTTCTCTTGCTGAAATTGACAAGCAGACTCTGCTAGTAGCCTTGCTCAACAAAACACCCTTGGTACAATTGTCGAGTGAAATAGGTCTGCACAGAAGAAAATATATCTCCTTTTTTGACGGATACAGGAGCTTTAAAATGGGCAATTTGGAGAGAATCTCTTGATAACACATAGGCAACTTTTTTTGCATATCTTGTTACCAAAGGTGCTTATATAAGTGACTATCAATTAGCATCTTCTTTATACTAAGCTTGCAATTGAAGGATTATTTGATGGATCTTAATGTTTTTATTTATGGAAGTCATGGTTTGTGTTTACATTCTCCTTGACACTTCCCTCATGACATTGTTGATCACCTTTGGTGAGTGTTGAGGTGTCTTAAGGAAAAATGTTCTTATGCACACTTACCTAGTGTCGTTGCCCTCAAAATCACATAACCATGGGATTTTGTTACTATGATTTATTATTGATATCCCATATTAGATAATGCACATTATGTCCTTGGTTCACATCTTCATTTCTTGTTTGGAGGCTTTCATCTAGCACATATGGTGTTTGAAATGTGATTTACGGCCTTGCATAACATTGCTCAAACATTTAATTTACCCTTAGCACATTTATGATGAGCGATGTCCATCAACTAAGAGTTTCCTTAAATATTGTTGGTTAATTAGTGCTCCTTCACATAGTGAATTAGTTGTTGGGCATGTTTGCATGTGTTCATAGGGTTTCACTTGGATTATTGTTTCATGATTTTGATTGGTGAACCTTGAAGTAGTACACCTACCCTTTGTTCCATAATTGATGTCCCTTTTGGTGGATGTCTTGATGATATGGAAAAGTGGTTGTGGTTTGTTAGAAGAATGACAATGGGTATTTATAGTTTAGCTATGATGTGGCATGTTGTGAGTAGTTATTTTCTTGATAGAGGAAATCACTCCCTTTATTTGGCATATTCTCATGCATTCGGAGGCATTCAGACCTTCCTTGCATGGTCTTCTACATTGACACCCATGGTTTTGGTCAATTGGTATGTTATTTTCACATTGTATCATATAGTTTCTCTTGTTTTGGGAAGATCCTTTACTACTATAATGGAGAGTGTCCTAGCCTCATTACACAATCTCTTAGGGTCAACTATTTATCATATTCCTTGGAGGAGAGGTGTTGGTACATGAGAATTTAACCACTTTGGCACATTGATTGAGGATGCACCATTTTATTGAGGAGGTTATAACAAATTTATGGACAATTGTGGCAGATGTTTATATGGGATTACTATTTATGGCCAATATCGTTGATCCTGGGAGATAATTCCCTAACATCTTTATACTATTTCCATTTGGAGGAGTTATGTTGTTTGTCTATAAGACTCTAATTACCTTGGCATATTATTTGAAGTCATTCCACTTGTAAAGGTGGTCCTGACCATTAACTGATTTTTTTTTTTTTATGGCTTACTCTTGAAGGATGAGCTGCTCTCTTCTTGGAGAAACAACCTTAACATATTCTATTTTGGCCACATATTTGATATCTATAGGTGGCTAACTACATTGTCTAATAGACTGCTCCCATTTGGGCTTGAGTATTTATAGGTCAAGCTATCTAGCTACATGGGTTACCCACAAAGATCATTTGGATAGGGACTCTAGCTTTACATATATATTTTGGGCAAGTTTGCAGTTAGTTTTGGGGACTTAGTTAAACCTTAGCACTACATATTGTCTATAAATAGATGGAAAGAATGAAAGAGTAAATCGAGTTATAGAATATATGCCTATATATGCCTATAATGTATGTCATGGATAATTAGACTTGGTGGGAAAGGTACTTACCTTTGATAGAGTTTTCCTATAACAAGAATTACCATAATTCAACTAGGATGCCTCCTTATCAAGCTCTATATGGGAGGCCATGTAGGACACAATTGAGTCGATGAAAAGATGGAAGACACAGTAATAGTCACGATAGGATTGTTCAAAATGGAGGAATAGGTAAGATAGATTCAACGAAGTTTAAAGGAAGCAGAGGATAGGAAAACGAGTTATGTTGATGCACATAGTACCAATCGAAGTTTTAATGTGGCGGACCAAGTTTTCATTTTTATTTTCTAGTTATTCGTAACACTATTCAGTTTGAGAAAGGTATGAAGTGACCATCTTGATTTATAGGACCTGTTAGAATCAAAGAGAAAATTGGACCAGTGTCCTGTTGCCTTGTACTACCACCCCACTTACATAAAACTCATGATGTTTTTATGTATCCGTCCTATAACATTATGTTTCTAGTGAATCCGAAAAACTCGACTAGAGGGAATTATAGATCTCAAACATGGGAACCATAATGATCAAACCAATATGCATATTATACCATAGGGTTCGATAGATTAGGCATCACTTGGTGGACCAAGTTAAGATACAATGGGACAATTAAAATCCAAGATTTTCTACTCGGGAGGATGTGAAGACTATATGTCGTAATCACCCCTCATTTTTGACCATATATGATGTCCATTTTCACTTAGATAGCTACCTATTCTAAGGCTCTATTTGCAATTCCATGTTATTTATTTATGAATGCTATGTAATATTGATGCATTTAGTTGGACAAGTGAAACTACTTATATAAATCATTAGATGGAATATGTTATATACCAAGGGGGGGTAATATGGGGTACAAAGGGAGGTACCCAAAGTAATAATGTAATAATGGGATGGGCCATAGTAATAAATAAGGTGGTTAACCCATATCATGTAAGGGACCACAAGTAGTTAGTAATAATGTAATGGGCCCATGGTATTAGTGGATAGTATGAGGGAACCATGGTAATGATCCATTGTATTGCATGTATGAGGGCTATATAGAGGCTAGAGACTCCACATGGAGGATGTCAAGGAATTGTGTGAAGGAATATTGTATGAACAGGCATATGGCTTGTGCAGTGTTCTCCTTCCTTAAGGAGTGAATATATAGTGTTTCCCTACCTTAAGGGTTTTGATCAATAAAGAATCATTTCATATTATTTCTGGGTTTATTTGCATTATCTTATATTTTGGGTTAGATCTATAACAAGTGGTATCAGAGCTATACCAAGTGGTATTAGAGCTACAACAAGTGGTATCAGAGCTCTTTCCAGGGCTGGTGGGATCTCCATTTCTTAACAAATTTAATTTTTTTTGATAGAGATGTGTTCCGGCATCTTTAAACTACGCGATTTGTCGTTGAGCACATAAACTTGCGAATTTGGGGAGGCATGCACGCAGGAAATACAAGAGGTGGTCATGCTTGTTGGACTCCCTTGTAACCCTTGTGGGTACCCCTTCGAGTAGTAGCGCATTAGACAAAACCGCGTACGGACTGTCTTCCATGTACCTTCTAGGTATATGAGAAGCCCCCTAGCTCCTCTGCAACCTATCCATAGATAAATTGTCGGTCGTCTTGCTGCTACAGTACACCAAGAACAGCACTCGGAGAGATTACTCGCCCATACGATAGGGTAGTCGGGTTGTACGGCTAAGGGTATGGTTGATCCTCCTTATTTAGAGCCCTGAAACATTGGGTTGAGTACTACTGTCAGACCCTTATGTATATTGCGATCTGTAGCACCTGACACTCCTCGAGACCATAGTTCCCTTTTCTATCTTGGGATCACGCATAATCTCTGCCAGATCAGATCTCGCAAAGGGGTTTGCAGAAGCAGCAGACGTCAGTCTCGCAGTTCCGAGTTAGCAGACCAGCCAATCCGATCTACTAGATCTAGCAGATCCGCAACAACACTCTGTTCTGCCGATCAGAGCTATCCGATCCACCATTCAGATCTCTCAGATCCACCAGATCTGAGTAGTTGTGTGGGGTTCCTATACCGGGGTGTGCTTTTCGCAGGACTTTTGGCAGCATTGGCATTTTGAGGATTCGACTACTGCAGTATTCCTAAGGAGTAAAACTCCTTTAGGAGTTTTCAAAAAAAAAAAAAAGAGTTTGTGACCCCCGGGGCGCTTATTGGTGATCGAGCCCATCAGAGAATCAGGACGACGAGTTGAGCACGGTGGTACCATTCAATTCTTAGTGAAAAAAAATTCGAGCGGTCCCAAATTTCAAGAACATCAGGTTGGTGCATGGTAGCAACTAGAGCTCAAGCTATGGCCAATGAGAGGACGGACAAACTTGAACAATCCTTGCAAACCCTCCAAGTTCAGCTTGACAGACTAACTAGCATAATCCCTAAGGGCAAGGAGGAAGCCCACGAGGAGGCATATATTGGCAATGAACATAGTGAGGGTGAGTCTAGCCACTCTCTTCACCTCTGGGGCACCCACCAACAATACCATCCGCGACCTCCCAAGTTGGATATGCATAAATTTGATGGTTCACACCCGGCCACATGGATAGCACAAATGGAGTAGTATTTCAATCTAAATAACATCTTAGATAATGAGACTCAGCTTATGGTGGGGAGCATGTACTTGGACAATGAAAGGTGGCAATGGTGGGAATGGCATCAACGTTGCAATGGAAGTTTTGTGACTTGGACCACCTTAAAAAAAGCTCTTACAGAACGCTTTGACAAGGAATCTTCTTTTTTGGGTCATCTTACTAAGCTCCGATAGACTCGCACAGTGGATGAATATGTTACAGCCTTTGAAGCCTTAGCTTTCTGCACTAGGGGTCTCTCAAATGTGTTCTACATGGAATGTTTTATCAGCGGTCTTAAAGAGGCCATACAAGCCCACATCCTACTGCACCACCCTCCCACATGGACGGAGGCTTGCAAGGTAGCTCGTAACATGGAACGTGCATTAGCAGCCCAGTCCATTTGCCCAAATTTCACCGCCAAGCATCGCCCCCCACAGGCTCACAGCACGACTCAAACACTTAAGGTTGAAAAGGTGTCACCTATAGAAATGGCCAAAAGAAGAAAGCAGGGATTATGTTACTACCGTGATGAAAAATACTCCCCAAGTCATAAATGCAACGAGACCAATTTTTTTCAAATTGATGCCACTGATTACAGGTCATCGGAGGAAGATCCACCACTTGAGGAACTTGAGGCGGTAGAAGACGACAACCAAAAGGACAATGTCCCTAATGAACCAGTTATTTCGATGCATGCTTTGGCAGGGATTTCCTCACCTCAAACTCTCAAAATCAGAGGTTTTATTAAACATCGCCCAATAGTAGTCTTGGTTGATAGTGGAAGTACACATAATTTCATCCATCAAAAAGTCGCGGAAGCAGTGCATTGTTTTGTACGAGCAGTTTCTAACTTCCAAGTCCAAATTGCGGATGGAGGCACAATGAAATGTGAAGGCCATTGTGAAAATGTCAAACTTCAAATGGGGGATTATCAGTTGAAGACCCACATGTTTGCCATACACATGAGAGGGTGCGACATTGTCCTCGGTGCTGAATGGATTCACACTCTGGGTCCAATCACAATGGATTTCCAGGAGTTATATATGAGTTTTAAGCAAAACAACTCCACACATACTCTCCGTGGACTCTAGGCAGGAGCTCCCTCTATCATCAGCTCGCATAGGATGGAAAAATTGCTAAAAAAGGGCCATCATGGAGTTATAGCTCAATTTAATGCCATCCAGGCAGTCGAAACCAAGTCTCTACCGATTCATCCTGAGATGCAACAGATTTTAAATAACCATCTACCAGTTTTTTACAAGCCTCATGAGCTTCCCCCCTCGAGAGGGGAACATGATCATAGCATCACCTTGGTTCCAGGGGCCCAACCCCCAAATGTGCACCCATACAGATATTTGTTCACCCAAAAGAATGAAATAGAAAAAATAATCAAGGAACTTTTGGAAGCAGGTGTCATTCGTCCCAGCATTAGTCCTTATTCATCACCGGTGGTCATGGTGCTCAAGAAATATGGGGAATGGCGGATGTGTCCAGACTTCAAGGCCCTCAATAAGTTGACAGTCAAAGATAAATTTCCCATCCCGGTGGTTGATGATTTTCTAGATGAACTCAATGGAGCTCAATTCTTCACTAAGCTGGATCTTCACTCAGGCTACCACCAAATTCGCATGAAGGAAGTCGACATTCCAAAGACTGCTTTCCGAACTCATGAAGGCCATTATGAGTTCTTGGTCATGCCATTCGGTCTTTGTAATACCCCATCTGCTTTTCAGAGCCTTATGAACCATCTTCTCAAACCATATCTCGAGAAATTCGTTCTTGTCTTCTTCGATGACATCCTCATCTATAGTTGCACTTGGGCCGCACATCTTCAACATGTAGATCTACTCTTGCAACTGCTCCGCAAGCATAAATTATTTGTTAAGATGTCCAAGTGTTCATTTGGAATGGAAGAAGTTGAGTATTTGGGCCACATTGTGGGGCGTGAAGGTGTCAAGGTGGACCCCAAAAAGATCCAGGCAATGTAGGATTGGCCTCAACCTAAGACCTTGAAGAGCCTGAGAGGATTTTTGGGTCTCACTGGCTATTATCGCAAATTTTTCTGCAATTAGGCCGCATTGCGAAGCCCCTCACTCAACTCCTCAAGAAAAATTCATTCTTCTGGAATGATGACACACAATAGGCATTACAGCTCTAAAAAATGCCATGTGTTCCACTCCAGTCTTAGCACTACCTGATTTCACCAAATATTTTGTCATTGAATGTGATGCTTTGGGTATGGGTATTGGGGCAGTCTTAATGCAGGAAGGTCAACCTTTGGCCTTCACAAGCCAACAACTAAGTGGGAAGAATCTGGGCCAATCTACCTATGAGAAGGAAATGATGGCCATCTTACATGCAGTAGAGACCTGGCGACCTTACTTACTGGGGCAACGTTTCCAAATCTGCACAGACCATCATAGTATTAAATATTTTTTGGAGCAACGCCTATCCTCCCCACAACAAAATAAATGGCTCGCCAAAATGCTAGGATATGATTATGAGATCATTTACAAAAAAGGGCAAGAAAATAAGGTAGCAGATGCATTATCTCGCTAATTTGAGGAAGAAAGTACCCTGCTAGCAATTTCCCTTCCCATTTCAGAATGGATTGAAGAGGCTCGCAGGGAATGGTTTTCACATCCCGGGCTCTCCCAACTCATTTCTCAATTGCAGGCGGATCGAAATCCCACCAAGGGCTACTCGTGGCAGAATGAGATTCTTCGCTACAGGGACAGAGTCGTAATATCACCAACATCCAGCCTCAAAAGTCGCATTTTGGCAGAATTGCACTCATCCCCCCTTGCAGGACATTCAGGCTTTCAGAAAGATGTTATGCTCGCACCAGAAGATCATTTCTGTTGGACAGCATTGAAAAAAGGACATCTTACTTTTGTAGCAGAATTGA
>APFE030780291.1:92754-146095 GCA_000404065.3 Pinus taeda | reverse complement strand
TGCAAGCTCTGTCAATTATGATCCCTGATTTCCTACTGCAACGGCTGAAGATGCCTCCACAAACCTAATTGAAGCCTCAATTATTGAAAAATCTATAAAACTTCCACGGGGCCGAACTTGACCACAGAATCTAAGTTCCAAAAGCCATATTGCACCGTACATCAAATAGATGAACTAAGTATCAACAATAGAGCTCTTCAATCCTTAGAGACTTAAAGCATTGGTAGTCATTAGATGTCTGGCCGAATGCCATCTGTGTCTAGAAACTACAAGCACCTAGGGAGCTCCTTAAATCAAAGGAATTCAATGCAATGTACTTTTATTTCACTTACATGATAATCAATAAATTTTATTGTTGAAGAATCATGTAAGTCCCTTATGTAAAAATCTTATGTTGTGGACTTGATTTTTAAATTTTATACTTTATCTCTCTGTATAACAACTCA
This sequence comes from Pinus taeda, assembly GCA_000404065.3. Lineage (NCBI taxonomy): Eukaryota > Viridiplantae > Streptophyta > Pinopsida > Pinales > Pinaceae > Pinus > Pinus taeda. The sequence continues at coordinate 145,649 of APFE030780291.1, read as the reverse complement.
AATGGAGATAGTTAACAACTCTGCTCTTGATGTTGCCATTTTCAAGAACTCCTGCAGACCCACACATGTTCTAGAATTTTTCCAATATGCTGGTTATCTATTAACTGTAGGCGTGTGTTGCCATTGTCAAGAACTCCTGCAGACCCACACATGTTCTAGAATTTATCCAATATGCGGGTTATCTATTAACTTTTGGCAGATAAAATATTTGAGTTGTATTGTTTTTATGTGACAAACCCAGTATTTTTGTTTTCTAATCATAATGTTGAAACTAACTCGTGTGATAATCTTTATGGCCAAGAATAATGCTCACAACTGATGCTGAAGGAAACATTATGATTAGATTACATATTAACAAGAGGAGATGGTTTACCTATTATTGACTATAGTAGAAAGTATCCATTGCAATTACAAACTAGCTACAAGTGAGTATTTGCCTTCTAGTCTTCAATTAACACAGAATGTTTTACCTCAGCTTTTGCTTTGAGATATGGAAAGGATCCATTTTGAAATATGGAAACGATCCATTTCAGGGTTCTCCATGAAAACATTGTATATTTCTTTGCAACAACAAATTTTATTCATTTTATATATCTTTAAAAAAGAAACAGTCAAAAAGCTATCAGGAATGATACTAGCATGTCATAAGATTTAACATCGTTAATCTTTAAAAGTTATTCGGGGTTTGTATTACTTAATTATTCTACACATCATTAAGAACCTTGATGAGAATGTCAAAAGCAATAACACATTACTTTATTTTCCAGGTCATCAATAAAATCTCAAAAAACAATTATACATTACTCTTTTCAACCAAATAAATTCATTTGGCCAATTTATTAGATTGAAAGTTACAGCTGAATATTAAATGAAAATCATTTTATTTATAAATATTAAAATAAATACATATTTTTATATCATTTACTTCATAGATAAGAATATTAACATCATGGAAGGATTATAAACCAAATGATATGTAGATTTGCAATCCATTATATAGTGGGATTCCCATGACAATCGTTTAACATAAATATGTTTCAACCAAAAGTACAGACTATGTGTGGAACCAGAAACTCGATTATGAAGATGTCGATCCTGCTTTGAGAAAGACCATCTAGCCAAAAATTTCCCAAAAGTCTCCGAGAAAAATTCTACTAGAAAAAACCACCACAGATCTACATGGTGGGAAGGAGCACAAAAAGAACACTACATTGTCATCAAAGAAGAATACGCTAGAGAAAACTCTGAATCACAAGAAATCGGGCAAGAAAGAAACAACTCTCAAGACAAGCAGAAAGAAGGCCCTGCGCAACAACAAAAAAGTGAACTCGACGACCCCTCAAGCATCAGCAGTTATGAGGATTTGAATACCACACAAAATAAATCTTCATTTAAAAACAAAGCAGATCTCCTAGACCAAACTTCTTCTCCGACTATCTTCAAAAGGACGAACACAATAAATCGCGAAACTAAGACACCAATGTCCCAAGAACCAGAAGAGATGAAGGAGATGCAAGATAAAGGAAGTTGGAAGACTATAGAGAAAAAAAAGAAAGCTACAACACCAATCTCGCCAAGAAAGATGAGGAGCCAGACAATTAAAAACTATGAAAATTATAGGTCCGATAGACCAATTTGGTCTCATTGGACGTTAACTATTATCATTATCATCATCATCATCATCACAAAAGCATTGCCATAATATTGTCATTGTAAGGATAATGGTAAGACTGAAAACCTTTTGTTGTCATCAATTTCAAAAACTAAAATGTAGAAGAACTTCGGTCATTTGATGTAGAGATGTCATTTCTAGTTGCATTTGTATTGATAAGAAACTTAGATATGCTTCGTCTCAATCTCCTAGAAGCAACTTCATTTGCCACCAAATCATCTTTGATACTCTCCAACATCCTTACCACAATTGTCATAGTTGGTCTTTCTTATGGGGAATGTTTTGAACAAAGCAAACCAACATGTAGCAAAGATAGTAGACATTTGTATACTTTTTTTCATTAAATTCATCTCCACACACCTCACTAAAAAGGCTACATAATGATACTAACCTGTCATAAAATTTAACATCCTTAATCTTTAAAAGTTACTAGGGGTTTGTATTACTTAATTATTCTACACATCAGTGAGAACCTGGATGAGAATGTTATAAAGCAATAACACATTACTTTATTTTTCATAAAATTTAGCATCCTTAATCTTTAAAAGTTACTAGGGGTTTGTATTACTTAATTATTCTACACATCATGAAGAACCCGAATGAGAATGTCAAAAAGTAATAACAAATTACTTTATTTTCCATGTCATCAACAAAATCCCAAAAAACAATTATACAATACTTTTTCCAACCATATAAATTCATTTGGCCAATTTATTAGGTTAAAAGTTACGGATGAATATTAAATAAAAAACATTTTATTTATAAATATTAAAAAAAACACATTTTTTTATCGTTTACTTCATGGATAAGAATATTAACATCATGGAAAGATTATAAACAAATGATATGTAGATTTGCAATCCATAATATAGTGAGAATTCCATGACAATCGTCTAACATAAATATGTTTCAACCAAAAGTACAAAAATATTGCCATAATATTGTCATTGTAAGGATAATGGCAAGACTGAAAACCTTTTGTTGTTATCAATTTAAAAAACTAAAATGTAGAAGAACTTTGGTCATTTGATGGAGAGGTGTCATTTCTTGTTGCATTTGTATTAATAAGCAACTTGGATATGCTTCATCTCAATCTCCTAGAAGCAACTTCATTTACCACCAAATCATCTTTGATACTCTCCAACATCCTTATCGCAAGTCTCATAGTCGGTCGTTCTTATGGGGAATGTTTTGAACAAAGCAAACCAACATGTAGCAAATATAGTAGACATTTGTATACTTTCTTTTCATTAAGTTCAACTCCACACACCTCACTAAAAAGGCTACATAATGATACTAACCTGTGATAAAATTTAGTATCCTTAATCTTTAAAAGTTACTAGGGGTTTGTATTACTTAATTATTCTATACATCATTAAGAACCCTGAGGAGGATGTCAAAAAGCAATAACGCATTACTTTATTTTCCACGTCATCAAAGAGAATCTCAAAAAGAAATTATACATTACTCTTTCCAACCATATAAATTCATTTGGCCAATTTATTAGATTCAAAGTTACGGCTGAATATTAAATAAAAATCATTTTATTTCTAAATATTAAAAAAACACATTTTTTTATTATTTACTTCATGGATAAGAATGTTAACATCATGGAAGGATTATAAACAAAATGATATGTAGATTTGCAATCCATAATACAGTGGGATTTCCATGACAACCGTCTAACATAAATATGTTTCAACCAAAGTACAAAAATATTGCTATAATATTGTCATTATAAGGATAATGGCAAGACTAAAAACCTTTTGTTGTTATCAATTTCAAAAACTAAAATGTAGAAGAACTTTGGTCATTTGATGTAGAGGTGTCGTTTCTTGTTGCATTTGTATTGATAAGCAACTTGGATATGCTTCATCTCAATCTCCTAGAAGCAACTTCATTTGCCACCAAATCATCTTGGATACTCTCCAACATCCTTACCACAATTCTCATAGTTGGTCTTTCTTATGGGGAATGTTTTGAACAAAGCAAACCAACATGTAGCAAAGGTAGTAGGCATTTGTATACTTTCTTTTCATTAAGTCCATCTCCACACACCTCACTAAAAAGGCTGCATAATGATACTAACATGTCATAAAATTTAGCATCCTTAATCTTTAAAAGTTACTAGGGGTTTGTATTACTTAATTATTCTACACATCATTAAGAACCCTCATGAGAATGTCAAAAAGCAATAACACATTATTTTCCACGTTATCAACAGAATCTCAAAAAAAAGTTATACATTAATCTTTCCAACCATATAAATTCATTTGGCCAATTTATTAGATTAAAAGTTACAGTTGAATATTAAATAAAAATCTTTTTATTTATAAATATTAAAAAACACATTTCTTTATTATTTACTTCATGGATAAGAATGTTAACATCATGAAAGGATTATAAACAAAATGATATGTAGATTTGCAATCCATAATATAGTGGGATTTCCATGACAACCATCTAACATAAATATGTTCGACCAAAAGTACAAAAATATTGCCATAATACTGTCATTGTAAGGATAATGGAAAAACTGAAAACCTTTTGTTGTTATCAATTTCAAAAACTAAAATGTAGAAGAAATTTGGTCATTTTATGTAGACGTGTCATTTATTGTTGCATTTGTATTGATAAGCAACTTGAATATGCTTCGTCTCAATCTCCTAGAAGCAACTTCATTTGCTACTAAATCATCTTTGATACTCTCCAACATCCTTACCACAACTCTCATAGTTGGTCTTTCTTTTGGGGAATGTTTTGAACAAAGAAAACCAACATGTAGAAAAGATAGTAGACATTTGTATACACTGTTTTCATCAAATTCATCTCCATACACTTCATGAAAAAGGCTACTTTCAATTACCTCATTCACATTGTTTGGGTATGCAAAGTTTACTCAATTGTGCAAGTTTAGATCTCCCACAAACATGTGAGTAGTTGGTTGTTTTCTAGTGAGCATTTCCAATCACATAATTCCATAGCTATAAACATCTCCATGGGTGGAAACTGTTCCACAGAGTCCATACTCTACAGCGAAAAAAACCTTCATTAAATTTTACTCAATAAATCGATATAAATATTGTTAATGAGAGGAAAAATGAAAGTGATGTTTAAGAAATTCATACCTGGGGCAATGTAGCCAATTGATCATCTTAAAGCAAGTGATGAAGCATGTGATTTGTAAATCTTTCACCAATTAGTCTTGCAATACCAAATTTTGTGACATGGCCTAACATATTTTCATCCAAAAGTACATTATTAGGTTTTATATCACAATGCACTATTTTCATGGTGAAGATATTCCATGGCATGGGCCACATCTATGACAATGTCTAATCTTTTTCTCAACCCCAATTTACATACATCCTCACCATTGTTGCCATCTTTATTAGGGTACAAATGTTTTCCTAAGCTTCTATTAGACATAAACTCAAACACTAAACCTTTGAAATGCAGGTAATTATCATTTCAGACAATCAGATAAAATTCCGTTTATTTACTCGAACTCGGTTTTTGTGATAATGTTCGTTAACTCTTTCCCTGTAGAAAGTTCAGTTTTTTCAATCATTAATTTTTCTGTATTTGTTTCTCATCTCTGTTAGAAATCTGGTGTCTTTTCATTCTTTCAGTAGCTTACATTTGCACAGTTTCGTCAGTGTCTGTACTTACATTAATATAAATTTGAGTTAGTCGTTTAGGGTTCCGTTCCCTGTTCTGTAACACCCTTTTTTTCATTGTGAATGTAAAATTTTCTTTAGGGCAATATTTAGATTCCTGGTAGGACTTTGATTTTACTTGGTTTGAATTTCATGTGATATTTATTATTCTATGACTTTTGGTCAGTATTAATTGTATAGTTAGGGTTTGTTATATTCTCACATTTTTGCGCATACTTGGTTTGTGATATGTGTACTTCTCAAACGTTTCAGTTCTATGAAGAATTTGGCTCAGAAATATTTTTGAAATTTTCCATCTCTATGTTCAATGTGCTTTCTTTACAGGTCTAAGGGTTCTTTTGAACTAATTGAGATAGTAATGTTCATTTCATTGTAAGGACCATGTATTACAAAATGTAATGTCGGTGATGTACATTTATTAAGCTCCATGGTGTGGTTTGCCTCTCACAATTTTAATCTGTTTGATGGACAATAGGTTTTAGGTTTTGAAGATCTATTGAGGAGTGGTATTTGCAGTCTTTGCTCTAGCTAGGGAACGAAGGACTATTCAATCGGTGTGGGTGTTTAGAGGGGAAAAAAAGTTATGGCTGAACTGGAGCATTTGCTGCTAGAAGCAGCTGGTCGAACATCTACCAATGATGGAAAGCAAAACCGAAATCCTACGAAAGGGAGACTGGAAGATTCTAATTCAGATGATGGCAGTGACTCGAAATACATTGATGACGATGATTCAAATGATGTTGGGATAGCAAATAGGAAGGCTTCTGGGTCAAGAATGCCCCTGAAAAAGAGATTTGATTCTGGTGACAAGGATGATGATGATAGGGGTCGCCGTGATGATTTCGATAGCGAATTATCCATAGGAAGTGATTTATACAAAGATGATGAAGATAGGGAGCAACTTGGGAAAATGTCTGAACTGGACCGGGAGTTGATTTTGGCAGAACGAGTAGAAGCAAGGGGTAATTATTTAATGCGTAAAAGGGCTCGCCAAAATGACATTAGAAATCAACAACGGAAAGAAATAGGGCCTCCATCTTCACGGATGCGCTCTTCTGTGAAATCGACAAGGCCTGTAAAAGAAAATGCTTTGAGTGAATTGGTAGCAAGGCAGCAGAAAGCACAGGATTCTGACATTCAGCATAAGTGGAGAGATAATATTGGTTCATCTAAGGGGCAGGATTCGTCACCTAGTAGAAGAAAATATCATGCGATTCTGAGCCTTAGTTTTTCATCCTCTAGTGAAGGAGAAGGAAGTGGAAGCAGTGGCGAAGAATCAGATAGTGATGGTGATGGTCCCGGCTCTGCTGACACTCCCATCTTTGAAGATATTAGAAGCATAACAATAAGGAGATCAAAACTTGCCAAGTGGTTTATGGAACCATTCTTTGAGAATATCATTGTGGGCTGCTTTGTAAGAATTGGGATAGGAATGTCCAGGTCAGGACAGAGTACTTACCGTCTTTGCATGGTAAAAAATGTTGATGCGACAGACCCTGATAAACAATACAAGTTTGAGAACCACACCACATACAAGTATTTGAATTGTTTCTGGGGTAGCGAAAGCTATGCAGCAAGATGGTAGATGGCCAGGGTGTCTGATTCACCTCCACTTGAGAAAGAGTTTTCAGATTGGGAACGGGAAGTAGAATGCAATTGTGGTTGGATGATTAGTTGAGCAGAAGTTGAGGAAAAAATAAATGCGCTAAAAAAGATAAATCAATTTGTGTATTCTGCAGAAACTGTAAAACAAATGTTGCAGGAAAAGAAGTTGGCTTCCAAAAGGCCATCGAATGTGGCTGCTGAAAAGGACAGGGTTAGAAGAGATATGGAGCTGGCGGAGAGCAGGCATGATTATTCAGAAGTTGAGAGAATTAAAGTGAGATTGAAGGAACTAGAAGTCCTTTCTCTCCAGAGCAAAAGCAAGGATGCAAAAGCCTTGATGCTAGCAGAAATGAATAAGAAAAACAAGGCTGAAAATTTCAAGAACGCTTTTGAGATCAAGCCTCTAAACCTTAATCTTAAAGTAGGTGAAGCAGGGTATGATCCTTTCACTCGGTGTTGGAATCAATCTCAAAATCATTATGATACAAAGGCGAAGGTTGCTGAAGACAACACTAATGCGAACAAAGAGGCAGATGCAGCCAAAGTAGAGGAAGCCATAGCAATAGAAACTTCTGAGGATGATGGAAAGCTTGTCGACACTGATGCTCCTGTATCAGAAGATGCAAAGCTGTATTCTTTGCATGGTTTTGAACTTCCAATTTCACTTGTTGGACTGCAGAAGTATGGGGGTGCTCAAGGGGGCCCTTTAGCTTTTATGGCTAGAAAGCAGAAGATTGAGTCAACTTGTGGAGTTCAAGTTCCTAGTAATGATGGAAGGAGGCATAGTCTGACATTAACTGTGAATGATTACAAGCGTAGAAGAGGCCTGCTGTGAAAATAAATAATGATATTTTCTCTGCTTGTTGGTTTCCCCATTTAATTTTTATATGAAATATTTGGAAATTTCCTTTTGGGATTGCCAAAAACATATGCAGAAAAGCCTTAAAGTGAACATTTTTGTAAATTTTTTCAAATTCTATATGTAGTGTGCCATTATAGGCACTTTAAAACACAACTGCAATAACCTAGTCAACCAAGGATTGTCTTTTAACAGTAGCAACATCATGGATTGTTGGCAGGCATGAAATCAACAATGTGTTAGAAATATAGGCTGTATTTTCTTGACATCTAAAGTTCAAGGGTGTTTTTTTGTCTCAACCATTCTGCTAAAAAATGGTATATAATGTTCCAAAAGGATTCCTTTCCTCTAAGTAACGCTATTCCACTGCAAGTTATCATGCAATTGGTGAAACATGGCATTTTATGTTGTTTGAGATTGATGTTGAGTGATGCCTTTTTCTAAATTTCTCCTGAAATATGTAGTGTTTTTCAGATTCATGTAATAAATGCTACGTTTTATTAATTTCTGTTGTAATGGCTGTCAACTTTTTTAAATCGAACTTGTAATAATCTCAATAATAAATCTAATGTTCTTTAGAGAAGACTTGCTACTCTAGTTTTTGCTGGGTTTCGTACAGTTTATAGTGTGATAAGGAAATACATTTCTTGAAGGGATTGCATCAGAAGGCTCAACGGACCTTTGAGCATTTTTGTAGGGGTTTATGTTATCCAATCATTAAAATTTTTGATAAATTTTGAATGATGCACAGAAGTTGATGCTAAAAGAAGTCAGTATGGAGCAACCAACCCTTAACATCGTGGTGGGCTCTTGTACGAGACTTAGTCAACTCAAATTCACCTCCTACACAAACTTTGATATGCTTCAAGCAAGAAATGCAAGATAGGTTATACTTGAAGGGGAAAGCAGAGGAAATCATGAAGCAATGGATTCACGTAAGGAAAGTACCTGGTCAAAGGCATCAAACAATATTTTTGATGGGTGATGAACTTGGAAGTTCCTTGACTCACTTCTCAGAGGACTCTCAACCAAAATATCCAAAGAAAAATGGAACTTCTTAGTATAAATGGTTTGGAGAATGCTTTACAAGTAGCTCTCGAGTTTGAGGCCAAAGCTTCAGAAGAAAATGTACTAAGCCTCCACCAACTAAACCAAGGTTCTCGAAGCCTTATCTTTTAGAACTATCTCTATTAGTAACTCATAGCAGCCTTTAAAGCAGGGAAATGACAAAGGTAAGAAAAAGTATAGTAGTTACCATAAATATGCATGCATGATAACTACAGGGTATTTGCTCAAAAATCTTGAATAGCATAGAACCAGTGTTATTGGAACCAGACCGGAACTGGTGAAATCAGCCGGTTAGATATTTTTGACACCCAAACAGGTCTGGTTCGAGGTCTGGAGCCGGAAATGGCCAACTTAGTATTGCACTGGTTGGTTAGATACCAAACTGGCCAATTCTGCACAATTTGAATAAAGATGTTCCAAACGTAATTATTTTTAGAAAAAAGCAAGAATTTTTGAGTGGGGTAGCCTAATATTCAAGCCTATGGCTTTAGTATTGCTTATGCAATTCATAACATTACCATGAAATGACTTTGGATGTTTGAGAGTAGGTCTGACCTCATTGAATTTCATACGGAGAAAGTAAAATTTTAGATGTCACTCAAAATTTAGTAGACTTGACAACCTTTTTCAGGGTTTCAAGATTGTGGGGATTTCCACATTTCCATTGGATTTTGTTATGTATGAGGGTATGAATTAGTAATTAATCAAGAACACTAAGCTCTCTATGTACCTTAATGTTAGTGACATTGGTTGATGAACTCTTCTCTCAGAACCCTACTAAAAATGTACCCATCACTGAAACAAAATCTTGACTTGAGATGCTACTTTTTTTCTATCTTATTTTAATGCTTAGAGGGTGATAGTGATGATGGAGATCCTAATATAGACAATGATTTTGATTATATGTAGGTATTTTTTGTAACATGATTTTTTTTTTTTTTTGATGCTAACGGTCATCTGGACCCTGTTTGTTGATGTTTTTTCGGTTTAGAGATGGATTGTACTACGCTGTTTGTTGATGTTTTTTTGGTTTAGAGATGGATTGTACTTGATGTTGTTTTTGTTATTTGCTTCTATAAGACCTAGATAATGCAAGGGCCACACAATTTGCACTGAAGCATCCACTTGGGTTGGCCTCTATGTTTTGGATGATTACACAATAGAGAAAATTGGCTGACACTTATAAAAAATTCCATCCAACCAGATAGTCGATGCTCAGTCCTACTTTATATTTTCTAAGCACAGCCAATAACTCCACGAGGATAACATGATCGCTATTTAGCAAATACACTGGCTGCCCGCTCAAATGGCTGGTACCTATAATCATAGCCCTGTATGGATAAAAAATGATGACTACGAGTTACGTTGGCTCTATACATTGATGACAGTTTCTTTAACTTTGCCAACAATCACTGTACTCTAGTATAGACTAAATGGACACTGGAATTTCCATTATCCAGAAGATGGAATCTTACCCAAGGCATTCAAAAAAGTTGTTGCCAACCCACAACTGGTTTAAAATAATCTCCATCATCATAACAAACTTTATGCCCATAATATGCACAAATGGTAACACATGATACATCTCTCAAACCAATGGAGTCCAACTAAAGCCTAATCCGAGATCCTCCATTCTCAACACTTTATACATAAAAAAACTTGTCTGTAATCGACCTCTCTTTTCACTTTTTGGGGCAATTGCTAGTTATATTAAGTTACTTGAAAAATCGGTCTCCTAAATGTAGTTTATGTATTAGATGAGGGAAACGATTATTTCCATTGATTGAGGAATAATTTAGGCAATTTCAGTCTTGTAGAAAAGATTTTTGTTGGTTCAGCCTGGGCCCAAAACTTTTTCGTTGTCATCTAATTAATGAATGCATTAGGTTGACCATAACAAAATATCCATTTTCAGAATACACATTATTGTCCACGCTTGCTTTCAACAATGCCCATTCACATGTCGCTATTCTTCCCCACTCTATTCCTTACCACTCTATGCCTTATGGCGTTTCCTTTGCAAGATAAGGTGCAAATGCTAGTTATTTTATTTTATGTTTATTTAATTACACCCCTAATTGCCACTTGACACAAGTCTGCACCATCCGATCAAATGTTAGATGATTCAAAAATAATGTGCCGCCAGATTAATACAGTTTCACAGTTTAATTTTAATATAGTTTCATAGTTTTAACAGTTTGAATACCGTTTCAGTTTCAACTCAATGAAACTGATATAGCATATAACCCTACATAACGTGAGCATGAACTTAAACTTTGCATTTGTGTTTGGTTTTGCATTTGTGTTTGATCTTGTAGTAATTTAAGGAAACTTCTGAGGCATACACCTTAAAGATCGATCCTGCAGGTATATTCATCATGCATGTTAGGGTTTTTGGATTTCTTGATATTTAGTGCCTGGTGTTTATCCGTCAGCCTTGGTAGGTTTGAAGAAAGAGGAAAGACCGCTAGAAACCTGAGTAGTAAGAAAGGTTTGTGAAACCTTCACTGGGTTTTTTGGGAGGCAGAGCGCCCGAAGAAGAGTTGAATGAGCGACAGAAAAGTGCGAGAGGCGGAAAAAGTTACCTTTCAGCCACATCGAATCCCACTTCGTAAGCTTGAGTGGACTGCTCTAGAAGACCATGTGGCAGAATGGTTGCAGGTGTTAAGGAAGACAGTGAAGGTCTTGGTTTCTTCTCAGAGGAAGCTCTGCAACAAGATTTTCAGACATTTGATATTGAATTGTGGATAGATTTCTTTCAGAAATTGGTTTCAGGAAGTGGTATGAAAGCACTGATAGAGTTTGGAGAGGTCGTTGCCCTGAGCCAGAGAGAGCCTCAGAAGCTGTTCAAGTTGTTGGACATGGTTGAATGATTGGAGGGATTGAAGTAGGACTTCGGGGTGGTTTTTGAAGGGCCCAAATGCCTAGAGATCAGGCTTCAGTTGAGCGAAATGGAGAAGCACTTGGTGCACAGTGCTTGTCAAGTTCTGTGGGACTTTGGGAAACATGTAGAGGAGGATTCAGGGTTGTTTGTTGATGGGAGTCCACCAAAGCTTACAAGCTACGTTGTGAATTATCTCAAGTTTACGTTGACTAAATATGAGGAGGTTATGGGAATGGTCTAGGGAATGGAGAACAACACAAGCCTTGCAGAGGTAGCAGTGGCATAAATGTAAGATATTATCCTCTCTATTTATTTCATAGGCAAAATGAGTACCTGAATATTTTTTTTTGAAGTGGCTCAAAAGTAACTCCTTGCCATATTCTCACTATGGCTTGAGAGGTCGAAGGCCATGCAATTGTAAATACATTTGTGTAACATGAGAAGTCACTGCACTCTCTTTTTCTTAAGAGAGGATTTGTGATATCCTTTTATTGACTGTGGAAGGATCAACACTGACTAATTTTCATTACACAAAATGGTACCAACTCTCAAGGCCAATGAGCCTTGATTCATAAATACCTTTAAAAGGCCATATCACCAGTGGGGATGAACCCAACTAAAAACTTGGCCTTGCATTGCACAGGACAGTAATGAATATTCAAATTAGTTATATGTTCTCAGCGTTATCATTGTATAGGGTGGTTGCATTAAAAGGCATCTCACTTGGTGTAAAAGATGTCAAAATTAGATTGTAACCTGTTTGATATGACTTATTTATTGTGTATCTTGTGGCCTAGAGTAAGATGTTTTATCTTGTTGTTACAAGCATAAAATCTCCTTTATCCCTTCCGCAATGGATTATGTTCATGTTTTCTTGGATTAGAGTTTATTTGAAAGCATATGACTTTATTGTTGTGGCATTGGCAATAACAGTATATGATACAAGCTTTTTTGCTTATACTATTTAGATTGAAACAACCTTTTTGATATTGATCTAAAAATGTTTTTGATAGTCTAAGAGTGGGATTCTTTCCAATTCTTTGGATTAGAATGCCGACAACCATTTTCTAAGAATTGTCTGTCCCTGGGCATTTTCCTGTTTAGTCCATAATTTATGTTCTAATTTGCTAAATATACAATGAAATATAAAACAAATAAGTAAGCCAAATCCCCTTCAATCAATGTTCTAAAAAGGTGTGAGCATTGTGAGTCATCTGCCACGCTCCCATGTTTGTTATTGAAGAAACATAGAATGACTAAATGTTGAATCAATTGTTTCGGTTAATGATTACAGAGATTTTGGAGAGCTTTGGCAGAGCTAAAAAGTGCTTGAAGATTTATGGTTCGATTAGGATTGAGAGCATGAGAGCGAGCTTCAAGAGCATGGAAACTGATTATCTGAGACATAATTCTTCATCATCTATTGATAAGCTTGAGTGGACTGCTCTAGAAGACCATGTGGCAGAATGGTTGGAGGTGTTAAGGAAGACGGTGAAGGTCTTGGTTTCTTCTGAGAGGAAGCTCCGCAACAGGATTTTTAAGAAATTTGATATTGAATTGTGGACAGATTTCTTTCATAAATTGGTTTTAGGAAGCAGTATGAAAGCACTGATAGAGTTTGGAGAGGCCGTTGCCCTGAGCCAGGGAGACCCTCATAAGCTGTTCAAGTTGTTGGACATGGTTGAAGGACTGGAGAGATTGAAGGAGGACTTCGGGGTGGTTTTTGAAGGGCCCAGATACCTAGAGATTAGGCTTCGGTTGAGCAAAATGGAGAAGCACTTGGTGCACAATGCTTGTCAAGTTCTGTGGGACTTTGGGAAATAGGTAGAGGAGGATTCAGGGTTGTTTGTTGATGGGAGTCCACCAAAGCTTACAAGCTATGTTGTGAATTATCTCAAGTTTATGTTGACTGAATATGAGAAGGTTATGGCAATGGTCTGGGGAATGGAGAACAACACAAGCCTTGCAGAGGCCGTTAGTCATGTGATGGATTCTTTGGAGCTGAGTTTGGAGACTAGAGCCACGGGATACAATGCATCTGGATTGTCAGACATATTCCTCATGAATAATTATTGGTATATATTCAAGAGAGCCAGAGACAACAAACTAGGGAATCTGTTGGGTGAGGCATGGCTAAAGCAGAGGAATAGATTGGTTAACCAACATGTTTTGAGTTATGAAAATGAAGTATGGGTTCCCCTGGTGAAGCTTTTGAACAGAAATTGACTGGCTGTGTCCAGTGGTGGAAAAGGAAGAGCCAGGGATTTGTTTAAGCAGAGAATCCACTCATTCAATTCTGCATTTGAGAAGTTATATGAAGAGCACAAGAATTGGTTGATCTCTAATGAAGAGCTCAGAGAGGGCACCTTTACGAAAATTGAGCAAGCAGTAATTCCTACTTACAGGAACTACATTGCAAATTTCAGCATATTGCTTGACCATTCTACCAGTGAAAGCAAGCATTTGAGATACACTCCAGAGAAACTCGAGTTTATGTTATCACATCTATTTACACAGAGATCAAGTAGGACTGGATTGTCCAATTGAAATAAAGTAGATATTCCAGGCCGGGAAGGTCAGGGCATAAACACAACCGCATGATTACTAGGCACCCTTATTATTTTTGGTCAATTTGGACGTCTCCACTAATTACTTACATATTTTTTATCATCACAATCTATCAAATTACAAGCTTTTAATATAGGGTATGTGAGTGCTTGGGAAATTAATATTCAGATATTACATTTGGTGCAAAGCATGTAGTATTGTAGGAATTTATGGTCTTTAGTGGGCCCTAATTTATTGGGTTTTCATTATCCAGCTAAGAGTATTGCAAATTATCCAATCTGCTAAGAGTGGCTGCAATGCTACAATGTACTGTAAGTTATTTTAACAAAAAAAAGGGGATAATTGAGTACATGGAATACTTTTAAATGGGATAAGTGGATACATGGAGAACTTATGAGAGAGGGCTTCTAGATTCCAATATCAATGTTGTACCACTGTTCTTATGAGGAAATTATGTTCCTTTTACATTTTGGGTAGCAGTGGCATACATGTAAGATAATGTCCTCTCTATTGCTCTCATAGGCAAAAACAAGAACTTAATCTTTTATTTTGAAGTGGCTCGAATGTAACTCCATGGCACATTCTCACCATGGCTTGAGAGGTCCAGGGTCATGCACCATAACCTGTGGGCTGAATACTTACAATTCTCACCATGGTTTGAGAGGTCCAGGGCCATGCAACATAACTTATGGGTTGAATACTTATTTGTAACATGAGAAACCATGGCTTGAGAGGTCCAGGGTCATGCAGCATAACCCATGGGCTGAATACTTACAATTCTCACCATGGTTTGAGAGGTCCAGGGCCATGCAACATAAATTATGGGCTGAATACTTATTTGTAACATGAGAAATCACTGCACTCCATTTTGTTTAGAGAAAGGATTTGTATTTTGGGTAGCAGTGGCATAAATGTAAGATATTATCCTCTCTATTTCTTTCATAGGCAAAATGAGTACCTGAATCTTTGTTTTGAAGTGGCTCAAAAGTAACTCCTTGCCATATTCTCACTATGGCTTCAGAGGTCGAGGGCCATGAAATTGTAAATACATCTGTATAACATGAGAAGCCACTGCACTCTCTTTTTTTTAAGAGAGGATTTGTGATATTCTTTTATTGAATGTGGAAGGATCAACACTGATTAATTGTCATTACACAAAATGGTACCAACTGTCAAGGCCAACGAGCCTTGAATCATAAATACCTTTAAAAGGAAATATCACCAGTGGGGATGAATCCAACTAAAAAGTTTCCCTTGCATTGCACAGGACAGTAATGACTATTCAAATTAGTTATATGTTCTTAGCCCTATCATTGTATAGGGTGGTTGCATTAAAAGGCATCTCACTTGGTGTAAAAGATGTCAAAATTAGATTGTAACCTGTTTGATATGACTTATTTATTGTGTATCTTGTGGCCTAGAGTAAGATGTTTTATCTTGTTGTTAGAAGCATAAAATCTCCTCTATTCCTTCCATAATGGATTATGTTCATGTTTTCTTGGAAATGTATCTACATTGATTTGAAATCCCCTACATAATCTACTAAGAATTTTTTTAGAGCACCAGAAGTTGCAATTCGATTTACCTTCGTTGTTTATAAATTTTATGTTTAATTTGGGAATAGATCATCATATGGTTTGGCAAAACTCAGTATAGCATAGATTTAGATTGGAAAAGGAACTGGTAAGTAGAAAATGGTCTCCCAAGTCTCAGGACAAGTATCCTATGTGTTTTCTACAATTTATGTTTAATTTGGGAATGATCAGTATATGGTTTGCTAAATTTAGGTGTAGTAAAATTGCAATAAGTGGTAGCATTTGGTTAATGTATGTGATTAAGGTTAGAGTTTATTTGAAAGCATATGACTTTATTGTTGTGGCATTGGCAATAACAGTATATGATACATGCTTTTTTGCTTATATTATTTAGATTGAAACAACCTTTTTGATATTGATCTAAAACTGTTTTTGATAGTCTAAGAGTGGGATTCTTTCCAATTCTTTGGATTAGAATGCCGACAACCATTTTCTAAGAATTGTCTGTCCCTGGGAATTTTCCTGTTTAGTCCATAATTTATGTTCTAATTTGCTAAATATACAATGAAATAGAAAACAAATAAGTAAGCCAAATCCCCTTCAATCAATGTTCTAAAAAGGTGTGAGCATTGTGAGTCATCTGCCACGCTCCCATGTTTGTTATTGAAGAAACATAGAATGACTAAATGTTGAACCAATTGTTTCGGTTAATGATTACAGAGATTTTGGAGAGCTTTGGCAGAGCTAACAGCTGCTTGAATATTTATGGTTGGATTAGGATTGAGAGCATGAGAGTAGCTTCAAGAGCATGGAAACTGATTATCTGAGATATAATTCTTCATCATCTATTGATAAGCTTGAGTGGACTGCTCTAGAAGACCATGTGGCAGAATGGTTGTAGGTGTTAAGGAAGACGGTGAAGGTCTTGGTTTCTTCTAAGAGGAAGCTCCGCAACAGGATTTTTAAGAAATTTGATATTGAATTGTGGATATATTTTTTTTTAGAAATTGGTTTTAGGAAGCGGTATGAAAGCACTAATAGAGTTTGGAGAGGCTGTTGCCCTGAGCCAGAGAGACCCTCATAAGCTGTTCAAGTTGTTGGACATGGTTGAAGGACTGGAGAGATTGAAGGAGGACTTCGGGGTGGTTTTTGAAGGGCCCAGATACCTGGAGATCAGGCTTCGTTTGAGCGAAATGGAGAAGCACTTGGTGCACAATGCTTGTCAAGTTATGTGGGACTTTGGGAAACAGGTAGATGAGGATTAAGGGTTGTTTGTTGATGAGAGTCCACCAAAGCTTACAAGCTACGTTGTGAATTATCTCAAGTTTATGTTGACTGAATATGAGGAGGTTATGGCAATGGTCTGGGGAATGGAGAACAACACAAGCCTCGCAGAGGCTGTTAGCCAGGTGATGGATTCTTTGGAGCTGAGTTTGGAGACCAGAGCCATGGGATACAATGCATCTGGATTGTCACACATATTCCTCATGAATAATTATTGGTATATATTGAAGAGAGCCAGGGACAACAAACTAGCGAATCTGTTGGGTGAGGCATGGCTAAAGCAGAGGAAGAGATTGGTTAACCAACATGTTTTGGGTTATGAAAAGGAAGTGTGGGTTCCCTTGGTGAAGCTTTTGAACAGAGATGGACTGGCTGTGTCGAGTGGTGGAAAAGGAGGAGCTAGGGAGTTGTTTAAGCAGAGAATCCACTCATTCAATTTCGCATTTGAGAAGTTATATGAAGAGCACAAGAATTGGTTGATCTCTGATGAAGAACTCAGAGAGGGCACCTTTACGAAAATTGAGCAAGCTATAATTCTTGCTTACAGGAACTACATTGCAAATTTCAGCATATTGCTTGATCATTCTGCTAGTGAAAGAAATCATTTGAGATACACTCCAGAGCAACTCGAGTTTATGTTATCACATCTGTTTACATAGAGATCAAGTAGGACTGGACTGTCCAACTGATATAAAGTAGATATTCCAGGCCGGGAAGGTCAGGGCTTAAACACAACCGCATGATTACTAGGCACCCTTATTCTTTTTGGTCAATTTGGAGGTCTCTGCTAATTACTTACAGATTTTTTATCATCACAATCTATCAAATTACAAGCTTTTAATATAGGGTATGTGAGTTCTTGGGAAATTAATATTCAGATATTACATTTGGTGCAAAGCATGTAGTATTGTAGGCATTTATGGTCTTTAGTGGGCCCTAAGTTATTAGGTTTTCATTATCCAGCTAAGAGTATTGCAAATTATCCAATCTGTTAAGAGTGGTTGCAATGCTACAATGTACTGTAAGTTATTTTGATAAAAAAAAGGGGATAATTGAGTACATGGAATACTTGTAAATGGGATAACTGGATACATGGAGAACTTATGAGAGAGGGCTTCTGGATTCCAATATCAATGTTGTACTACTGTTCTAATGAGGAAATTATGTTCCTTTTACATTTTAGGTAGCAGTGGCATAAATGTAAGATAATGTCCTCTCTATTGCTCTCATAGGCAAAAACAGAGAACTTAATCTTTATTTTGAAGTGGCTCAAATGTAACTCCATGCCACATTCTCACCATGGCTTGAGAGGTCCAGGGTCATGCAGCATAACTTGTGGGCTGAATACTTATAATTCTCACCATGGTTTGAGAGGTCCAGGGTCATGCAACATAACCTGTGGGCTGAATACTTACAATTCTCACCATGGTTTGAGAGGTCCAGGGCCATGCAGCATAACTTATGGGTTGAATACTTATTTGTAACATGAGAAATCACTGCACTCCATTTTGTTTAGAGAAAGGATTTGTATTTTGGGTAGCAGTGGCATAAATGTAAGATATTATCCTCTCTATTTCTGTCATAAGCAAAATGAGTACCTGAATCTTTATTTTGAAGTGGCTCAAAAGTAACTCCTTGCCATATTCTCACTATGGCTTGAGAGGTCGAGGGCCACACAATTGTAAATACATTTGTATAACATGAGAAGTCACTGCACTCTCTTTTTTTAAGAGAGGATTTGTGATATTCTTTTATTGACTGTGGAAGGATCAACACTGATTAATTGTCATTACACAAAATGGTACCAACTCTCAAGGCCAATGAGCCTTGATTCATAAATACCTTTAAAAGGCCATATCACCAATGGGGATGAATCCAACTAAAAACTTGGCATTGCATTGCACATGACAATAATGACTATTCAAATTAGTTATATGTTCTCAGCGTTATCATTGTATAGGGTGGTTGCATTAAAATGCATCTCACTTGGTGTAAAAGATGTCAAAATTAGATTGTAACCTATTTGATATGACTTATTTATTGTCTATCTTGTGGCCTAGAGTAATATGTTTTATCTTGTTGTTACAAGCATAAAATCTCCTCAATCCCTTCCGTAATGGATTATGTTCATGTTTTCTTGGAAACGTATCTACATTGATTTGAAATCCCCTACATAATCTACTAAGAATTTTTTTAAAGCACCAGAATTTGCAATTCCATTTACCTTCGTTGTTTATAAATTTTATGTTTAATTTGGGAATAGATCATCATATGGTTTGGAAAAACTCGGTATAGCGTAGATTTAGATTGGAAAAGGAACTGGTAAGTAGAAAATGGTCTCCCAAGTATCAGGACAAGTCTCCTATGTGTTGTCTACAATTTATGTTTAATTTGGGAATGATTAGTATATGGTTTGCTAAATTTAGGTGTAGTAAAATTGCAATAAGTGGTTAATGTATGTGATTAAGGTTAGAGTTTATTTGAAAGCATATGACTTTATTGTTGTGGCATTGGTAATAACAATATATGATACATGCTTTTTTGCTTATACTATTTAGATTGAAATTTGAAACAACCTTTTTGATATTGATCTAAAATTGTTTTTGATAGTCTAAGAGTGGGATTCTTTCTAATTCTTTGGATTAGAATGCTCACAACCATTTTCTAATAATTGTCTGTCCCTGGGCATTTTCCTGTTTAGTCCATAATTTATGTTCTAATTTGCTAAATATACAATGAAATATAAAACAAATAAGTAAGCCAAATCGCCTTCAATCAATGTTCTAAAAAGGTGTGAGCATTGTGAGTCATCTGCCACGCTCCCATGTTTATGTTATTGAAGAAACATAGAATGACTAAATGTTGAACCAATTGTTTTGGTTAATGATTGTAGAGACTTTGGAGAACTTTGGCAGAGCTAAAAAGTGCTTGAAGATTTATGGTTCGATTAGGATTGAGAGCATGAGAGCGAGCTTCAAGAGCATGGAAACTAATTATCTGAGATATAACTCTTCATCATCTATTGATAAGCTTGAGTGGACTGCTCTAGAAGACCATGTGGCAGAATGGTTGGAGGTGTTAAGGAAGACGGTGAAGGTCTTGGTTTCTTCTGAGAGGAAGCTCTGCAATAGGATTTTTCAGACATTTGATATTCAATTGTGGACAAATTTCTTTCAGAAATTGGTTTTAGGAAGCGGTATGAAAGCACTGATAGAGTTTGGAGAGGCCATTTCCCTGAGCCAGAGAGAGCCTCAGAAACTGCTCAAGTTGTTGGACATGGTTGAAGGATTGGAGAGATTGAAGGAGGACTTCGGGGTGGTTTTTGAAGGGCCCAGATACCTGGAGATCAGGCTTCGGTTCAGCGAAATGGAGAAGCACTTGGTGCACAGTGCTTGTCAAGTTCTATGGGACTTTGGGAAACAGGTAGAGGAGGATTCAAGGTTGTTTGTTGATGGGAGTCCACCAAAGCTTACAAGCTACATTGTGAATTGTCTCAAGTTTATGTTGACTAAATATGAGGAGGTTATGGAAATGGTCTGGGGAATGGAGAACAACACAAGCCTTGTAGAGGCTGTTAGTCATGTGATGGATTCTTTGGAGCTGAGTTTGGAGACCAGAGCCACAGGATACAATGCATCTGGATTATCACACATATTCCTCATGAATAATTATTGGTATATATTCAAGAGAGCCAGAGATAGCAAACTAGGGAATCTGTTGGGTGAGGCATGGCTAAAGCAGAGGAAGAGATTGGTTAACCAACATGTTTTGGGTTATGAAAACGAAGTATGGGTTCCCCTGGTGAAGCTTTTGAACAAAGATGGACTGGCTATGTCCAGTGGTGGAAAAGGAGGAGCGAGGGATTTTTTTAAGCAGAGAATCCGCTCATTCAATTCCACATTTGAGAAGTTATATGAAGAGCACAAGAATTGGTTGATCTCTGATGAAGAACTCAGAGAGGGCACCTTTACGAAAATTGAGCAAGCTGTAATTCCTGCTTACAGGAACTACATTGCAAATTTAGCATATTGCTTGATCATTCTGCCAGTGAAAGCAAGCATTTGAGATACACTCCAGAGCAACTCGAGTTTATGTTATCACATCTATTTACACAGAGATCAAGTAGGATTGGATTGTCCAACTAAAATAAAGTAGATATTCCAGGCCGGGAAGGTCAGGGCTTAAACACAACCACATGATTACTAGGCACCCTTATTCTTTTTGGTCAATTTGGAGGTCTCCGCTAATTACTTACAGATTTTTTATCATCACAATCTATCAAATTACAAGATTTTAATATAGGGTATGTGAGTGCTTGGGAAATTAATATTCAGATATTACATTTGGTGCAAAGCATGTAGTATTGTAGGCATTTATGGTCTTTAGTGGGCCCTAAGTTATTAGGTTTTCATTATCCAGTTAAGAGTATTACAAATTATCCAATTTGCTAAGAGTGGCTGCAATGCTACAATGTACTGTAAGTTATTTTGACCAAAAAAAGGGGATAATTGAGTACATGGAATACTTGTAAACAAGATAAGTGGATACATGGAGAACTTATGAGAGAGGGCTTCCGGATTCCAATATCAATGCTGTACCACTGTTCTAATGAGGAAATTATGTTCCTTTTACATTTTGGGTAGCAATGGCATAAATGTAAGATAATGTCCTCTCTATTGCTCTCATAAGCAAAAACAGAGGACTAAATCTTTTATTTTGAAGTGGCTCAAATGTAACTCCATGCCACATTCTCACCATGGCTTGAGAGGTCTAGGGTCATGCAGCATAACCTGTGGGCTAAATACTTACAATTCTCACCATGGTTTGAGAGGTCCAGGGCCATGCAGCATAAGTTATGGGCTGAATACTTATTTGTAACATGAGAAACCATGACTTGAGAGGTCCAGGGTCATGCAACATAACCTTTGGGCTGAATACTTACGATTCTCACCATGGTTTGAGAGGTCCAGGGTCATGCAGCATAACTTATGGGCTGAATACTTATTTGTAACATGAGAAATCACTACAATCAATTTTGTTTAGAGAAAGGATTTGTATTTTGGGTAGCAGTGACATAAATGTAAGATATTATCCTCTCTATTTATTTCATATGCAAAATGAGTACCTGAATCTTTATTTTGAAGTGGCTCAAAAGTAACTCCTTGCCATATTCTCACTATGGCTTGAGAGGTTGAGGGCCACACAATTCTAAATACATTTGTATAACATGAGAAGTCACTGCACTCTCTTTTTTTTAAGAGAGGATTTCTGATATTCTTTTATTGACTGTGGAAGGATCAACACTGATTAATTGTCATTACACAAAATGGTACCAACTCTCAAGGCCAACGAGCCTTGATTCATAAATACCTTTAAAAGGTCATATCACCAGTGGCGATGAATCCAACTAAAAACTTGGCCTTGCATTGCACAAGACAGTAATGACTATTCAAATTAGTTATATGTTCTCAACATTATCATTGTATAGGGTGGTTGCGTTAAAAGGCATCTCAATTGGTGTAAAAGATGTCAAAATTAGATTGTAACCTGTTTGATATGACTTATTTATTGTGTATCTTGTGGCCTAGAATAAGATGTTTTATCTTGTTGTTACAAGCATAAAATCTCCTCAATCCCTTCCGTAATGGATTATGTTCATGTTTTCTTGGAAACATATCTACATTGATTTGAAATCCCCTACATAATCTACTAAGAATTTTTTTAAAGCACCAGAAGTTGCAATTCGGTTTACCTTCGTTGTTTATAAATTTTATGTTCAATTTGGAAATAGATCATCATATGGTTGGGCAATGGTATAGCATAGATTTAGATTGGAAAAGGAACTGGTAAGTAGAAAATGGTCTCCCAAGTCTCATGACAAGTATCCTATGTGTTGTCTACAATTTATGTTTAATTTGGGAATGATTAGTATATGGTTTGCTAAATTTAGGTGTAGTAAAATTGCAATAAGTGGTAGTATTTGGTTAATGTATGTGATTAAGGTTAGAGTTTATTTGAAAGCATATGACTTTATTGTTGTGGCATTGGCAATAACAGTATATGGTACAAGCTTGTTTGCATATACTATTTAGATTGAAACAACCTTTTTGATATTGATCTAAAACTGTTTTTGATAGTCTAAGAGTTCATTTTCTTTAGATGTCTAACAATCTTTTTGATCTTGATCTAAAACTGTTTTTGATAAGCTAAAAGCTCATTTTCCTTTGATGTAAAAAAAACAAATTCACTACCCAAAACCCTAAGGCATCTATTAACAATGGAAGTCTATGATCTATTAGATTGTAAAGTCATTGCAAAGTAAATCAACTTCCTTAATATATGTATCAGCGATGATAGGTCAGTAAATTTTGCTCATGGTTATAACTTATAGTGCTTTATTATGTGCTGCATTAAAATACATGGACTCTCTTGCAATGAAACGATGTTGTGTTTAGACAGATTATAAAGAACAGGGGTTATGTTTTGGATATTTTCGCTACAATTTGTTTTTGGCGTAGTTTAACTTATAGACGAAATAGTCTTTTTCACAGGAATTCACCAAAATTTGGCAATACAAATTCAAGATTTTTTTTTTTGTTTAAACTACATTTTTGAATGCATAAATGGATTTAGCACCCTGAAAAATCCATGGGGCACTGGAATTATGCAGATTAAACAATTTAAACTCAAACTTTAAAAAATCTGTTGAATTTTGATTAAAATTAACCAGAAAAAACGTTGTGAAAAATGCCATTTCCTCTGTAAGTTAGACCATCTTTAAAGAACATATCGTTAGCTTAGTGTTAATGCATTTAAAAGATTGTATTACAATTCTGTGAAATTTCCTTTATGTTTTCTCCTTTTTTTCTAGTTTCAATTTCTAGTTTTTAGAGTTGAAATGAGCTCTAGCCTACAATGCTATGTATTCATAAACACGTTTATTTACGATAAGACCTTTATCTCTAACAAAGCTTTTTATAAATTAATAGATTGCTAACATTTGTTATCTATAATTTTCACAAAAAAATCTGTGAGCATTCAAGTTGTCTGTAAATTTCAAATATTAGCAAGAAGAAACAAGAATTGAAGCTTTGGTAAATCTCAAGATTTCCAAAGCTGAAGCTGCAACCAAAAATCTTAAGGTATAGGGAGCGTGCCTATAAATATTGGTACACATTTAAGAATATTTCTATAATTATGGTTGTTTACAACATTTAGAAAAAGTGAATAGATATGTTGATATTTAGGTCATTGACGTAATGCACACACTACATGGATAAATTTTGAACATAAAATTTACCACTTAGATGTAGTGTTTAAGACCACAGCAAATGTCGAAGCAATTTGCAGTGGTAATTAAGTATTTCTTGCTTGCATTAATAAAGAACATTTTTGAGAATATCGAACCCTAAATTAACAGGAGGGGGTTGAAAATGGAGAAGTGCGGAAGCATGGTGGTCGCTCGCAGGGTCTTCGATCAAATGCCCAAGCGCGATGTGGGTTCATGGACTGTGATGATTGGATCTTATGCAAAGAATGGCCCTCCCCAGGAGGCCCTGTATCTTTTCCACCAAATGATGGGAACAGGCCTCCAACAGAATCACTTCGACTTCGCCAGTGTTCTTCCGGCATGTTCTGCCCTGCCATCTCTACAATATGGTTTGGAGATCCATGGCTGAATTAGAAGGAGAGGATATAAGCTTCTTGCTGTTGTGGCGAATGCCCTTCTGCATATGTATACAAAATGTGGGAGGGTAAAGATTGCACGCGAATTGTTTGACGAAATGCCGGAACGAGATGTCATATCTTGGACGGTTATGCAGTCTGGATATGCGCAGAATGGGTTTATAGATGAAGCTCTGAAGCTCTTTAATGAAATGCCTGAGAAGGACGTGGTCTTGTGGAATGCAATGATTACGGGGTTCGAGCAGAATGGACGCGCTAATGAGACCAAGAAACCATTTGAGGAAATGCCCCAGAGGGACATAGCCTCATGGAATGCAATGATTGAGGGGTTTACATAGGCCGGGCTTGTTGACGAGGCCCTGAGACTTTTTTGGGAAACGCCGCAGCACGATGCATTCACGTGGAATACTATGACCGCGGGGTCTGCACAAAATAGGCATGTGGACAAGGCCGTCGGATTCTCTGGAAAAATGCCTTGCAGGGATGATCCTCTTAATCTCTAGCAAGCGAGGTTTCAGATTCAAATAATTCTTCTGACAGCCAAAACCCTGCTCCTTGGGGTCCAGCCATCTTTCACAGTGCGCCATCTCTCAAAGATTCTCGAACAGAGGTTGGGGATCCCTTCCTCCCTTCTGCGGCTCCTCTTTGTAGGTAAGCAGCTTGATAACAATTTGCCTCTTTCCTTTTATAATATTGAAATAAATGCCACAGTGACCCTATCACTTCGACTAAGGGGAGGTGCAGTTGGGTAATCCTCTGCCTCCAAGGGTTTCTCCTACAAAGATGCAGTACATGCACAGCATGCCAAGAAATCTGCCCAATCTGCCGAGGCTCCCAAACCTTTCTTGGTGGATAAAATGGAGGAAACCCCTGCCATTGAAATCAATCATCCATCTCTAGATGATCAATACCAGACATTTGCAGAAACAACCCTCATTTGCAGATTTAATGGCCTATGGCCCCGCACTGCTGATCTATACCAGTGGATCCATTCTAATTGGACCAACAACTGCAAAGTCTTCTTCTGCTCGAAAGGCTTCTTTATTGTAGCCTTTGCCTTCAATGAAGATTACCAGAAAGCCTTAACGGGGGGCCCCTGGTTCTGGGGTTCAACTGGACTTTTCCTCTCCCCCTGGTTCCCAGACTTTGACCCCTCCACTGCGGTCATCTCCAAGCTCCCTATCTAGGTCAGGCTTCCAAATCTCCTTGCACATCTATGGCATTTTGTTGTCTTTCAAGGAATTGGGAACGCCCTTGGCCGCTTCCTAGCAACAGACAATTCAAGGGGGGAGAAAGAGATTTATAGCTACGACAGAATTTGTGCAGAAATAGACATTAGTAAAGGGCTGCCAGATTAGATCATCCTCAAAGTCGGGGACTTCCATTGGACGCAAACTTTGGAATATGAGAATACAGCCTTCAGGTGTCGCCATTGCCATCAAACGGGGCATCTCCAGAACTCATGTGTAGCGTTCCTCGACAAAAAGAATAATTTCACTCGCAAATCCAAATCCAAGAGTTGGAAACCTTGTGATAGACCCCCTATGGATGACATAGAGTCCTTTAGCTCTGATGAGGAGGACATTGAAGTGGAAGAGGAGAATTTGGAGCAACCGAAGGACTCGCCCTCAGCCTACGTCAAGGATACTTCTGTGCCTTTGTTCTCGCAGAAACGTACTCATGAGTCTTCGCCTTCTGATTCAGACAAGGAGTCTCCTCCTTTTGCTCCGATCAGTCTGTAAGTAGTTCCAGTCCATCCAGATCAAATTGGTTGGGTCAAAGTCAGCAAAAAGAAAGGAAAAAATGTAGATTGGAAGATTCTGCCCATGCTGGGTAGACTCCCTGGACTAGCTCGTTTATTCTGTCTTATCTGTAATCTTTTGCTTATGCCGTGATTGCTCTTTGGGACCGAGGTTGATTTCATATCATTCCGGCTCCCTTGCTCCTTAGCTTCGCTTCTTTGAAAGATTTGTTTGTAACATATGTCTTTTATTAATAGAATTAGTCTTAATCGAGAAAAAAAAAATAAAGAACGTTTTTCATGGTCGCATTTTTAAAGAACATATCATTAGCTTAGTGTTAATGCATTTAAAATATCATATTACAATTCTATGAAATTTCCTTTATGTTTTCTCCTTTTTTCCTGGTTTCAATTTCCAGTTGTTAAAGTTGAAATGAGCTCTAGCCTACAATGTTATGTATTCATAAACACATTTATTTACGATAAGACCTTTATCTCTGACAAATCTTTTTCTAAATTAATAGATTGCTAACATTTGTTATCTATAATTTTCACAACAAAATCTATGAGCATTCAAGTTGTCTGTAAATTTCAGATATCAGCAAGAAGAAGCAAGAATTGAAGCTTTGGTAAATCTCAACACTTCTTAACATTGCAACCAAAAATCTTAAGGTATAGGGAGTGTGCCTATAAATATTGGTACACATTTATGAATATTTCTATAATTCTGGTTGTTTACAACATTTAGAAAAAGTGAATAGATATGTTGATATTTAGGTCATTGACGTAATGCACATGGATAATGGATTTCCGCACTTTATGCCTTACGGCGTTTCCTTTGCAACATCTGGTGCAAATGCTAGTTTTACTAGTCAAAATGTTTATGGGACATGACATGATATTACATCATCTATTCCATATTGGGCTGGAGAGTGCCTACGAAGCAATTATAATAATCTATAAATTCTAATTTATATTTAGGTAAAAATGTTACCAAATAGAATAAAAACTTGACATTCACTTGTACTATGCAAATGCACCACAAAGTGTTAGAATATGTATTTGCAATCTTTATAATATAAAAGTGCATTAGCCCCTAAGGTTAGTTCAATTGGTCTTGTTAAAGCACCTTTGCTATTGAAAGGTCAGGTGTTCAATTCTCTCCACACTCTTGGGGTCACGCTGTGTGGTTGAGCCCACATGAAGTGATGTGCTTAGCGGTGATCTCTCTTCAGTGAATATGTTTCTCAGTAGTAATTTCAATTCAAGATATTTAATTGTTATGGACATAAAGAGGTTAATATCTCACTCACCTCTCCTTATAATAATCATAAAGGAGACTATCACTCCATGGTTTATGTTGACAGCTTGGTAGGGATCCCTTAGTGTACCATATATATATACTATGAATTATGTAAGCTTTTATAAATTGTATAATTTCAATTTGAGATATTTAACTGTTAAGGACATGAAGAGGTTAATGTCTCACTCACCTCTCCTTATAATATCACTCCATCATTTATGTTGTTAGCATTAGCTTAATCTAATCTCAGTGGAAAAAATTGACCCCATAACCTCCCAATAAAAAAGTCCTTTTAACAATAAAACTTTTACCAATTAAATTAACTCTAAAAATTAAATAGATATAATATAATATACAAATTCTAATGAAAAACAATTTTTAATTTAAGAATTCTCATATTTAAACCAAAATTCATATTGATAAATAATTATTCTAACTTATAAATTATTAATACATATATATCATTTGGGTTTAGTACAACTAGTTGTTAATTTATTTAAATCTATTTATAAAAAAATTTAATTTAAAAAAAATTCAAACTAAGATTCATCCCATTAATGGATTGTTCTAGCTTGTGAAATATTAATACACATATATTGTTTGGGGCTTAGTACAATTAAGCATCATATATATTATCGTATATTATCAGGCATTTGTTTAATTTAATAACAATAAGTACATTATTTAGATCTGTAGACACACAAATTTACATAGATCTATGAAATTTAGATATTATTGGACATTTGGTTAATTTAATACCCATAAATACATTATTTAAATCCCTATACACAAATTTACATCGGCCTATGGAATTTAGATAATTTTATAACTATTATAAGATTATTATACATGCGTGTGTGAATTAGAATTAATTTAAATCTCAATCTCTTTCTCACATACATGCCTCTGTCAATTAGAATTAATTTAAATAGTTGAGAAACTATTAGATTCCCTATCCTTTTTCAAATTTAACTTTGATAATTAATTAAAAAACACGTTGTTAATTATTACTTAAAAGTAATAATAACTTGATCAGAAACTGTCAATGTAATCTAAAGCAGGTATTCATATCTTATCCTAGTGGATTACAAAGACTTCTCGAATAAAATAAACCTAACACTTGTTACCCAATGAGAACAAAATGCATCACTAACTCTGAGACAAGATGTCATTGGACTCGAAGCCTATATGGATGATTTGAAATGTATTTAGGCTTATGTGTACAAACTCACTGTTTTAAGGACCAATCCTCCACTTTGGATCATCTCGCTCTTCCATGGAGATTTACCATATGTAGCCTAGACAATAATGTTATGTAGCCTACTATATAATGGCTATCAATGTGTTGTGGATCATCCTTCACATTGGATAATCTTGGTCTTCCATTGAGAATTACTCACTTTATGTGACTATCAGTGTTTTATGGATCAATCCTCCACCATGGATCATCTTACTCTTCTATGGGGATAGGTATGAAACATAAGGTTTATTTTTTAATACATTAAAATCATATAAACATTGTGATGGCATGGGTCATATTTAGTTAATAAAAAAGAGGAGTATAATTAAGTTATTAAGTTAAAGATAAAAAAATACTCATCATATATATTTTTTTAAATTATAAATATTTGTGATTTGATTTAAGGGGAGGAGTCAAGTCATAGTTCTAGAGGTTTACTGGGAGCCTTATGTGACATGAGCTACCAAGTTTTTTCTAAATAATAATAATAATATAATATCATGTTATTATCTTAAAATAATTAAAAATAAAATAATTTAAATATTCATTGAAAATATGATTTTTTTAAATTAGAAATTTATATCATTACCTTTATTTATATTGGCTATTATCTTTGTAGTAACTTTTTGAATATAATATTCTTTAATTTCAATTAAAAAAGAAGGTTTTGAGAAGTAAATATCTCATATGTTATGAAATTTGGAGTAATATCTAATACTTTATAAAAATACACATGTTATAAAATATATTCATTAAATAAACTCTTAGTGCACTCTTGTTTTCATTTATTTTTTTAAAGAGTTCAAAACTTAATTGCAATAATCCTTGATCCCATTACACAACTTGTTGCGTTGGGCTCAAAAATAACTTAATAATAAAATTTTCCATGCCATTGATATCCCAAAATTGTGATTAGGTATCAAAGGTGGAAGTCCAAATGTTGTTATCCTTTATTTCTTAGACCCTTTTGCCTTATTCTCCTCTGTCATGGCCCTCTCTAAAATTGCATTTAACTAAGAACATATGCATTGCTTAGTGTTTTTTACAATGATGAACTTCTCTTGAGATTTTCTTTCGAGCTCTCTAGCAATGTTCAACAACAATTTTTTCCAATCGCCCAACTTGTTGGGCCATAATGAAACACACTATTTCATTTTCTCTTCATTACTAATGTTTGTATATCTGTGGAATACTTGGTCATATGCATCTCTATGTTCTTTAATCAACTTCTCCTTTGGAGTTATAATATCCTTAGGATTTTGAAGATTGCTCCATATTGAGAGGATCTTGCTTTCCAACTAATACAGCCACTACAACTATGTCTTATTTCCACATTCAATTCAAATTTAGCAAAAGACTCTATTGTAGCGGCTACTACCACCCTCCAAAATTTTGCCTTAGCTTCGTTTCGGAGCATCCCTACCGACCATCCTTAGCAGCATGTCTTCCACTATCAAGCACATCATCTTCAACTGTTTCATAGAGTCTTATTAGCCTGTGCATGCAAGCTTGTTCCACCCCCTTCAAAGGCTTCTTTCCGGATTTAGTGATAGTTGTTGGTTAAGCAGCTCCCTCTGGGAATTGCACAATTCTGGAGGGGAACTAGCCTTCCCTCCAAAAATTGCACAAACCCAGCTGGGCTCCAGAATTGCACAATTCCTCCTCACAGTCTTCCTCTGAATATATTGTGTAATTCATCCCAGGACAGTTTCTCAACCTAGAAATTGCGCAATTCTAGGAAACAGTCACTTGCTACTCCCAGAAATTGCGCAATCCCTCTATGACAACCAGCCCAATAGCTAGAAGAAAGTGCACAAATCTAGCAAGGTAGCCTGCTAGAATCAGAAATTTCACAATACAGTCAGATAGGATTCCTTGAGAAAATTGCGAGGTCTAACCTAGGACAACTGCTCAACCTAGAAATTGCACAATCCTGGGAGACAGTCACCTGTTCCTCTCAGAAATTGCGCAATCCCTCCGGGACAACCATCTCTGCTCAGCCTAGAAACTGCGCAAATTTTTATCCTAGGCTCGCAAATCGATGCGTGTGCCTTCAGGGTGACTTGTTCCCTCTGAGACCGAGCAACACTGATTTGCATGCATGGACTACTTCTCCCAAGGTAGCTTGCAAAGACATCCATTGATTAAGGGATCTATGTTTAGCAGTTGGAGGTTACATGCAAGGATCATTTCAGAAACCTCTCGCCAAGTGTCGCTTTTCCTAGATTTGTGGCATGCGCGTCACAACCTCGATTTTATCAAAACTCATCAACTGGACGCTGCAAATCTCATTCCTCACATTGACCTTGTGGCTCTGACATCCCACATTGTATCTAGGAGTCATCGACACATTCAACATAGCTGTTTCGGGGTAAGCCCACTTTTCATGTCTTGCACGATGTTTCTGTCGCTTTTTGTGTTTCGCCTTGTGTGGGTGCTGTATGCTTGATTTCAGTGAACGCTTGCTGTCATTTTAATGTATTTAGCTTGTAGAAGCACCATTTCAGTTTTTGTTCGCATCTCACTGTTGTCGCATGCATGACACTGTTTTTTCACAAACGATCGTCGTTGCGACGACTCGCTTCACACACATGCATGCTTTCCTGTTTCCTGAATCCTACACTTGTCATTTGCATGTATGATCATTCACTCGTGTTTGCACTCATCTCACCATGCATCCAGACTTCTCATGTTTTTAGTCATCCGTCAACTGATTCAGGCTACCTTGGCCCGGACTTTGCCTTGCCTGGCTAGCATTGCCCAATTCTGGAAGCGAAGGCTCTTCTTTCCCTCCAGAAATTGTGCAATTCTAGCCTCGCAATGACCTCAAGGGTTGCATTGTGCAATTCTTGGAGGCAGTGCCCTGTTGGCCCCATAAACTGTGCAATACAATTTGCTAGTTGCATGTCACTATTGACTGAAATTGTGAATTGCGTAGTTTCGGTCCTCAACAGGCTAGGCTGGATTGTGCATTGTGTAGTTCTAGTAGTCAGTCAGCCTCCTGATAGCCCAGATTGTGCCTTGCGTAGTTTTGGCAGTTAGGCCCTTCACCTCCCGACGGAAATTGTGCAACCTTCATGATCGGTCACACAAGGATGTTGCAAGTCAGTCCTCAAGTTTGTTTTGGTTTTCAACTGACAGATTGATATCCATGAGTGTTTCTATCTCTCAGAACATCACAGCTATTCATCTGTCTCTCAGAAACACAAGTACAATCGCCTTCAGGAGAGAAGATTCAAAGGACACCATTGAGAGCACAACGTGATTACAGCCAAGCAAGTGTCTATGAGCTTGCCTACCTATGAAGACATCAAGTTGTTTGTAGACAACGACATCAAGATAAGATAGCAGCAACATCACAGTGAGCAGAACCATCAGCAATAATAGAAGGCAACACATCCACATGTGGAAAGTGCAACAGTAAGGTTATTGATAGCATAGAGGCGGAGCAAAGCTGCAAGTTCAAAACAGATCCACTCATGATGAAAGAGGCTTTGGATATTGAGACTATGAGGTGATGATGTGACACAAGCATTGTGCGAAGGTAGAGAAAGGAACATAGAAGGAGTTGCATGTGTTGAAGCAACAACTCGAGGAAGAACAGGAGCTGCACAGACGAGAGAATGAGTTGCACCAGGAACAGGTACAACAGGGGGTGCAATATGCACAGACAGATGAAACTGCACCCATACAAGTTAAAGATCCATCCCAGCAGCTGGCATGGAGCAGACAAGGTGAGCAATGTTGCTGATCACATGCAAAGGAATTCAACAACATGCATGTCATTATGTGCATGCATGTGATCCCACCCATTTGGCACACTCATCGAGGCGAAGACAAGAAGCAAGTCCAACTGGAGCTGAACATGTATTTTGACAAGTTGATGCACACGACCACCTACACATGCTTGGAGATCAACATAGACACTATGCATCAACATGTTGCCGGTCTGGTTGCACCCAGGACGACCATGCACATGCTATCAAACGAGTTTAATGGAGGAGCCATATCAGTGCACCCGGATGCAATGAAGACAAGAGTTTTCCTCAGCAAGATGTCACCATTAAACGCACGGACACCATCACGGATGACCAAGCTTGGCATCGGCTCACCACAACAGTCCAAGTGTCAACTACGTCTTACATGGCTTGCTCAAGCCATTTTGTCTCACTTGGGCACATGTGCATTGTAATGTGATGTCTTATCAAGTGGAAGTTCAAGTGTCGATAGTTAAATGATAGAGTAGTTGAAGAGTCATGAGGGTAGATGAATGGTCACAAATGGGAATGTCAAGGGTTGCCCCACCCTTTGCTATAAATAGTCCCTCATAACTCATTGTAAAGGCTTTTGGTTAGCTAAGCTTCCAATAGGAGTATCTTAGATAAATATTGGACAATATTGTAATGAGCCTTGGCTTCTCCACTATGTAGAGCTAGTATATCTCTTTGGAGGAGCACACGGTTGTCGCTGTAACATTTCGTTGTCGAAACTAGTGGTTGGACATGGATGTATTGTATGACTGGAACTTACACTTCTTAATATAATAGAGGCAACATGTTTCATGCATATGTTGTATTGTATTTGAGCCATCTTGAGTACTCTAAATGATATATGTATCTGTTTTCTTATGCATGCATGTGTAGTTATTTTTGTATATGTATGTATGAATCTTTCTGAAACGTGTTGTTGGTTTAACCATCACTTTGGATTGCTAGCTAATTTTCCTTCCATGTTGTGATGCATCTTCGCTCGTGTGTTACCTTCTTAACTTTGTGCTATCACAGGTTTCTAAGGGGTGCACTCACCTCACCCTCCATGTGTTAGAACCTCTCATGCACCTTCCTTGACTTACTACATATGTCACACCCTTGCTACCAACAGGTACATTTTACTTGCCTCTGTGTGGAACCACAGTAAAGACATTATTGTATGACCCACTATTGGGATTCCTACACCAAATGGTCTAAGGTCTAATTGAGACTTCTTACTGGGGAGATCCCTCCTCTCTCTCCTACCCCCACCATTGAAAGAATTCTAACCAGAAACAAGGCAAGGGAAGCGAACCAACCTTCAGACCCTCAGAGAAAAGCTGGTAGAAAATCGAACAAAGAATTGAGAGATGAAGCAGCTGCTAAGGAGATGGCAACCGGCTCTCAACAACCCATGGACTCATTTCTAGGCAAGTTAAAAGGGAATGGCGAAAAGGCCAAGGAGAAGGCAGGACTCCACCCAACAATGGGTAAATAATGAATTTGGTCTCTTGGAATTGTAGGGGAATGGGCTCTTCCCTAAAGGTGAAAGCAATCAAGGATCTACTGATTCAGGAACAGCCAGACATTCTCCTAATCCAGGAGACCAAAACCACCGAGCAGGACTTCACTTCACAAACAAAAAGATTCAAAAATTATTCAAGCACTTCAAAAGGCTCAGATGGGGCCTCAGGGGGAATAGGCACATTATGGAACAAAAACAAGTGGGAAATCAGCAACTCTCAGCTCTGCAACTGGTGGATCAGAACAGACTTAAGGAGCAAGAGCACCCAAGAGGTCTACTTCATTTATAACATATATGCACCCAATCACTACAGAGACAAAATCAGCTGCTGGAACTCCTTAGAAGCAGACCTCTCCTCCATTCAAAGCAGTTTAATAATCCTTGGGGGCGACATGAATCTAATTAGGCAGGTGGAGGAAAAATTTGGCGGTAACTTCCACCCAGACTCATCAAGAGATAAGCTAGAAGCAATAATCCAGCTCTTTAACTTGATCGACACCCCTTTGTCGAATGGCAAATATACTTGGACTAACAAGAGAGCAGGCTCTCACAATATTAAAGAAAGGTTAGACAGATTTCTCATACAGGAAGGGTTGGCCAGCAACTTCCAGGTAATTAAAAGCCACACAATTCACGGAACAGCCTCAGACCATAAAGCAGTGGTCCTCTCTCTGGATAAAGGAACAAATTTAGGCCCCCTTCCCTTTAAATACAACAAGCACTGGGATAGCCATGAAGAATTCAGCACTCTTATGCAAAATCAGTGGGCAAAAGAAATATCAGGCTCACCTCACTACGTGTGGGAAATGAAACTAAAACAACTAAGGTCAGTCATAAAACAGTGGGCGAGAGAGCTGGCAAGATCCGAAAGAAAAAAGAGAAACGACCTGCTGTCGGAAATGGAGAGATGGCACAAGGAGAAAGAACAAACTCAGCCCACAGCGGAAGACATAGAAAAGGAAAAAAGCATGTTCATGGAGCTCTACAGGCAAAACCGCGTGGAGGAAGAGGATCAAAGAATGAAATCCCGCTGTCTTTGGTTGAAAGCAGGGGACAAGAACACCTCTTTCTTCCACAATAACGTCAAGACCAGAAGAGCTAGAAATCAAATTGACAAAATAGAAGTGGAAGGGAGAGAACTGCATGAACAAGAAGAGATAAAAAATGCAGCCTTCGAACACTTTAAGGCTCTCCTTACAGCAAATCCCCAACAACATGACAGCGCAGCATTCCTCGGTTTAATTGAGAGAAAAATTAAGGAGGATCATAACAGTGAGCTGGAACAAGATCCCACCGAAGAAGAAATAAGAGAAGCCACCTTCAGCATGCAACAAGACAAGGCTCCAGGGCCGGATGGCTTTTCAGTAGCATTCTACAGGCAGCATTGGGAAATCATAAGAAAGGACTTTGTGAGAATGGTGAAAAACGCATTCAGAAAGCACAAGCTGGGGGACTTCACGAAATCCTCTCACATCACATTAATTCCCAAGGAAGCAAACCCCAAATCATTTGATAGATTCCGCCCCATATCACTGTGCAATGTCTCGTACAAGATCATAACAAAAATCATCGCCAACAGGCTCAAGAATCTCCTCCCTATCATAATCTCTGAGAACCAGGGTGGCTTTGTCGCCAAGAGACAGATCATAGACAATGTTATTCTTATACAGGAAGCCATCCACAGCAGTCTCATTAAAGGAGAACGAGGAATGATCATTAAGTTGGATATGGCTAACGCTTTTGACAGAGTGGATCACTCCTTCTTAAGAGCAGCATTGAGAAAATTCGGGTTCTCCTCCAAAGTAGTCGACATCATAAGTGGGTGTATCTCCAACCCATGGACCGCCCCGCTGATCAATGGTCGCCCAAGCAATTCCTTCAAAAGCACCAGGGGTCTTAGGCAAGGGTGCCCTCTATCCCCTTTCCTTTACATAATTATGGCGGAAACTCTAAGTGTTCACTTAGAAAATCTCCGCCTCAAGAGAGAGATAATGGGGATAAGCATTGAAAGAGGAATAAAGGAGATAAACCACTCTCTATTCGCGGACGACACTCTTCTAATTGGGGGAGCTTCCAGCTTGATGGCGAGGAGATTCAAAAGAGTTCTGGATGCTTTCCTTCAGGCTTCAGGTGGTAAATTAAACAACAGGAAATGTAAAATTTACACTTGGAACGTGCCGCACCAGATACAACAAAGTATATCCCAAATATTTGATATCCCTCTCCAAAGAAATTGGAGTTCTTTCTCCTATTTGGGCTTACCCCTGGCGAAGGAACACATCAAAGCAGAGGTATGGACAAATCACATAGAGAAGATGAGAAGCCTCCTCCAAAGTTGGGGAGTCTCCTGGCTAAATCTAGCAGGCAGAACTATCCTCATAAAGGTTGTCCTATCAGGATTGCCAATCTACCAATATGCGGTCATGATGGCCCCAGCAAGCATCCACAAGCATATGGAACTCATTATGAGAAGCTTCCTCTGGCAAGGAGGAAAGCTGGACACTAAGAAGTTCAGCTTAGTTAACTGGGGCCAAGTCTCCCTCCCTTATGAAAAAGGAGGCCTCTCAATAAAAATCCCAAGCCTCTCTAATCAGGCTCTGGGGCTCAAACTGATTTGGAAGATCATCTCAAGCAAGGGATCTTGGTGGGTGGAGACCATAAAAAGAAAATACCTCAGCGGCCCAAACTCTAACATCCTCAACGATCCTATAATAGATAGACCCTGCACTCTAGTATGGCGTTTAATCAAAAAAGTTCTGCCACATTTTAGAGAAAATGTCTCTAAGCTCCCGGGAAATGGAAAGGACACCAAAATTTGGGCCGACAGGATAATGAACACCAATCCAAGGAAACTTCAACAAGAACTCAGGCCTTTATAGGATTGGATGGAAGATAGAAGGATAATTACATTGTACGACATCTCTTCATGGAACCATAATAGATGGAGAGATTGGAAAGAGTTGCAGTTACCCCAGGAGCTCAAATAATTATGGCACAACCTGAAGTCTTCCCTCTCGGGAACAGCACCAGTCAATAAAGAGAAAGAAGACACAGACATCTGGGATTCATGTGGAGGGTCATTCTCAGTTAGAGAAGGGTACAAATCTCTTCAGAACAGAAACCCAACAGCCAATTGGAACCTCCATACAGCCACCTGGAAGTCTGAATGCATCCCAAAAGTGAAACACTTCAACTAGACCCTTCTCAAAGGGAAAATCCTAACTGCAGAAAATCTGAGGAAGAGAGGAATTCAAGGCCCCTCGATTTGTTGCTTCTGCAAAGCAGAGGAGGAGACTATACAACACTCCTTTCTCCTCTGCCCATGGGCTCAGAATTGCTGGAATCAACTTGCTAGTCCCCTGGAAGCCCGAGGAAGCTACGAACAGGTGTACACCCTCCAGAAGAATTGGAAAAAAAACTACCCGCACCAAAGAAAAGGCAAAAACAATATAATCAGAGTCTGGAAGTGCATCCCCGCCACCCTCTGCTGGAATCTCTAGCTTGCCAGGAACAACTACGTATTCAACAACATCCAACCAAGAACGGGCACTATCATAGTAAAAACAATGGCCAGCATATCTGAAGCGGTGAGTGCGAATCTCATTACTACTCCAGATAAGACGAGCTGGGCTCAAGAGGAAAAGGATTGGTACAATAAGTTTAATATCTGTCACACCCAAAATCTTCCTCCAAAGAGCAAAGCTCACAAGAAACAACCCTCCTGGAAGCTCAGGGGAACCAAAGAAGAAATTCTCCAATGGATTCGCGCCCAAAACCGCCCCACTCTCTTCTTCGATGGAGCATCAAAGAATAATCCTGGAGCAGCAGGAGCAGGAGGCATAATAAAAGACCAAAATGGAGTTTCTATCTGTAAATATGAATGGGGTCTTGGGGAAGCTTCAAACAATGCAACAAAAGCCTATAGTCTGCTCCTTGGTTCCATAATTCTCTCCGAAAAGGGCCTGAAGAATGCTATCATCATAGGGGACTCGGCCATTATAATATCTTCTATGAACACAGGAAAAAAATTCATAAAGGAAGGCCTCAACAATACCAGAACTAGGATAATGTACAATTTACGAGACTTGGGAGAAACATCCTTCATGCATGTTCTCAGAGAACACAACGTTGAGGCGGATTCCCTTGCAAATAAAGCAGTCAAACGGAAGCAAGGCCAGGCTTGTGTGGATGACAGGTCATATGTCAGAGCAATCCCATAAGTCCCCTCCCTGCCATCAGAGCCACTAGGTCATCTCTCGTAAAATCTTACAAAAAATCTTCTGCAGTACCGATCCCTCAAACCTCGATCCTCCTCCCCTTCCCATGCTGCCACCTCCCATCATTTCTCTCGTCCTTAGCGCCATCCTTCCTCACCCTCCCCGTGATCTTTATCCTAAACTTTCAGGTATCAGTCACTTCAATCCTCAGGGAGATCTCACCCTAAATCCGCATCTCGATCCCTCCTCGGTTTCTGATGGAAAAATCTCGCTCAGGCATTGCCTCTCCCTCTTCCTTTATATACCCCCTCCCTCCTCAGGTGTTCTCAGCTTCGTTCTGCGTCTTCGGTCTCAGGAATGCATCGTGGTATTTTTAGTGAGTGGCATAAATCCCATTAGGAGTGTTAGAGTGAGTAAGGCGCTCCCCCCAGGCCTCAACTCCAAGCGAAGTTTTCAACAGCCTCTCAGCTCAGTCTTCTGTGATACATCTGCTCGAGGGTGCGTCCACAACGACTACAAGAGGGGACACTCCCTGAAATCCGCTGTCAGCAGTAGAGACTCAGAGCCGAGCTCTGCACTTCTGGTAACGCCTTATTTCAGCTCTAAGTTCTTTTTGTTTACTGACTTCGGGTTTCTGGACAGCTGCAGAGGTTCGATCTCGGTCTTGTTGCTCCCTCTTC
Organism: Pinus taeda; assembly: GCA_000404065.3. Classification (NCBI taxonomy): domain Eukaryota; kingdom Viridiplantae; phylum Streptophyta; class Pinopsida; order Pinales; family Pinaceae; genus Pinus; species Pinus taeda. The sequence goes on along the minus strand of APFE030780291.1, from coordinate 106,353 downwards.
TTTGCAATCCGCGTTTCTTCCCTCTGATCCAATCCCACAGTTCTCCCCTCCTCTTAAATCCCTTTCTCCCCGCTGTTATACTCTCTTTTCACCTCACAGACCTCAACATCCAACACAGCATCATGGAGGACCAGCCAGATAACCAGGGCGAGCCACAGCGAATCATCAAGCCATTGGATCAACTCTTCAACAAAGAATGCACAATGTGCAAGGCCCACACAGTCATGATCAACAGGTTCGTTAAACACTTCAATGAGCTGAAGAGCGACTATGAATCTGACAGCAGGTCTAAGCGCAAGAAACTGGAAAAACAGAAGGAAGAAATAGAAAGCTTGAAAGGAAGGTGCAGTCACCTTGAGGAAGCAATAGAACAAATCAAAACTCTCACTCAGAGCTACCAAGCTTCAGCTTCCACCAAAGCAAGTGCCAAGAAAGACCCCATGCCAGATGACTCGGTCACCCAGAAACTCTTCTAAATCCCATGTGCTACATAGGAGGCGCTTTTGTCAGGCAATATAGCCGTTCCCTCTTTAATTTCAATTCCCATAGTGGCAGAAATGAGGAAAGTGGGTCTGCGCACCCGATTTTGATCCTCTTCGCCAAAACTCATGATAGTAATGTAATAGAACTTTGTTCTCGTTTTTTATAATACAAAAGTACCCGACTTCGTTAAAAAAAAAATAAAAAAAAATCAAATGTAAATTTGTGATTATTTCCAATATATCTATATCTAATCTATTAAATTTATATATTATATATATATTGAAAATTTGTGATTATTTCCGAACATGTACACTGATTTCAACAAAGAACTGGTTCTACTTTTCTCTCACATTTTATATTATTTTATACTTAGTTTTAACACTGCTATATATCCTTTGCATTTTTTTTTTAAATAATTTTGCCACTCGTTCATAATCATTCTCATTGCAAAACAACATTGCCTTGTAAGGTGCAGTATTTGGTTGATTTTTTGAAGAGGTAAAAATTTATTATAACTCAGTTATTAATAGAAAATAAAGAAAATCATTTTTGAACATTGTTATATTCTTCATTTGAAAATGAGTTTTTTTGTTTTTGGTTTTTTTTTTTTTTTTTTGTTTTTGTTTTTTTTTTTTGTTTTTTGTTGTTGTGTTTTTTTTTTTTTTTTTTTTTTAATTAAAAATTGCATTATTTTTTAATCAGAAATTGGCTTGGTTAATTCTGATAAAATCTAGTTAGATGTAATATCTAAGTATAAGTTAACGTGATATTACATGAAGATTAAGGAATTTAGATTGATCGATCCTTGAGAAAAGCAACAAAAACCAAACTCCAAAGACAAGAAACCCTAAAATTGACATTCCCCACACAATTACTATTATCATGGAAATTGAACTCGGGAATGATCATGGATTTTTCCAAAGGTTCCCTTTTCCTTTTATCATACAAAAATCAATCCATTCTGAGGTGTGGTCAGGAACACATGCAGATGATACAATGATTGTGTTTTCTTGAGTTAATTCCAATTTGCGGGGTCTGGAATTGTAGCTTCTTCCTTATCACTAACTAAATGATCTAATTCATGGAAAGTTTGTGTTTGTTTACTGACGAACCTAAGACCATAGTTGTGTCTCTTCCGCCTCAATTTGAGGAGTGGACCCAACCTCTGAAGGATGAGATGGCACTACATGTGGCTAAGGTGAGGCTCAAGGACTTGATTTAGCTGAAGATATTTTTTGGTGTCGAGTGTTATCTAGTTGGTTTAGTTTGGATTTCTTGGATCCTATTGAAACTTTTGGATCTTTCGTGTGATATCCCTTAGCTAAAATGTTTTTGTATTTATATGTACATAAATTCATGTCTAGTTATGTGAATTAAATCGAAAGACATTGGAAAAACCTTAGAATTATCAACAATATTTAATGTTGATAATAACTGATAGTAAAGTTGTTTATTTTTATTTTGTAAATAAAGAAAGATCTAGGAAATTAGTGATTGGGTACAAAATGGTTGAAAGAGGAGAATGTTGCAATTTAATTATGGAAAGTTATTATTATCTATCAATAAGTCCTAGACATTTAATCTGTGGGATTAGATTTAATTAATGAATTATGATATTGACCAATTAAATGTTTCCTAGAAGAGAGGGAGTTGTCCTCAAGAGTGGGAAAGAAGAGCTCATTAATGAGAAAATAACTACTTGCCACCTGTTGGTGAGGTGGAGGTAGTTATTAACCACCAAAAGAGTAGTAGGTGGATAATATCTATTGCTTTTTTACTTTCCTCTACCTCATTATCTAAGAGAGATATTGAAGAGGAGCAAATAGTAGAGAATAGAGAAAATAATTGTAGGTTTGATTGCTTGGGGGGACATTGGTTGTGTAGTAGTGTCATCGTTGGGAGGAGCCAAGTACCTTACCATTAATTTTCTACTTGTTTTCAAGCTGATATCTCTAACTTCTATTTCTATTTGTTTTTAAAAAGAAAATAATTGAACTTGTGCTACATTAGGTGTAGAGAAAAAGAAGAAAGTTTCATGTTAACGCTAGACCATATATTATTTATGTAGGATGTAAGTCGAGTTAAACTATGTAAATATACACTAGAAAAAAAATTCTCTTGCAAAGTTATGGAATATTATTCTTTTAATAGAATTACTAGTCTTACAATTATCATGAATTGAAAGGTTTTTTATTAACAAAAAATATGGTGGGTCATAAATAAAAATACTAAGTTATTTTTATAGACTATAACAGTAGATTATTAATGTAAATAATTAAGTTAAAGTAAGAAAGGAGATGTATGTGTGTGTCAGATTTGTAATTTAGAAATCAAGAGAGAATATTGTAATTATTAGCACATGAATAACTTTATCAATACTCATAAACATAATAGATTCAGAAAAAGAATATTTGCTACTAAGCAAATAGCACAAACTAACAGAACACTAAGAATATAAACGAAGCATAAACATTGTAACAAAAATGACTATTCGTAAGCAAAATGAATATGCGCAAATGGCTTATATACAAGAGACAACCATAACTCAAGTGATTGAATATACATATATAATATTACATACAAAAATGACCCAAATAAATATTTGTAAAGTTTTAAAACGATGATACAAGAACTGTTAAAGTAAGATTGGAAGCACACATTTTTAGAAAAAATATTTATGAATGTGACAGTTCATGGGAGGAAAAATCCATAACTAAATATTAGTACAAAATACCATATCCATCTAGATAGTTATTCGACTAGAGGAATTTTTTTAACACTAACAACAATAAAAACAAAAACTTTGTCATCATACACTGCATTCATAAGCAAAGAACCTGACCTGGTGAGGCTCGTTGAACAATTAGATAGTTGCATAGTCAAACATCACCAAAGAAAGAAGCCATTTGTAGGAGCAAGTACTTCAGGAATTACACTCAATGAGAATAGAAATGTAACATAAATAAGATTCAAAGAAAGAAAACTTTATAAATAGAACTCACATCTGGATAATTTAGTAAAGATAGGGAAAAACGTTTACCTTCAGTTCAATATTGAACCAAGAATGATCCTTTTTCCCATATTAAGAAAAATATGGACAAATTAGAAGTAGCAGAATCTATCTCAAGTAACAACATAGGAAGGGTCGAAATAGAATATTTGAACACTTGTGTCTAACATTTTTTATTAACTAAAATAGATAGGAATTAATAAGCAATCAAGCATAATAATAACAAGGCTATTAGTAGAAACCAGTTCCATTTTAAGAAAAATATATATATGAATTAATATTTTAACAACTGAGAAGCACAATAATATTCTGGATACGAAATGAAAACATTCGTTTCTCATGAGAAAAAAATTATAGATAAATAGAGAAAGCTTTACGTCCACAACTTATGAGGGTAAATAAATAACCCTATAACAAGCCTAATTGCCAACAAATCAAATAAAATTCAAAATTCCAGTTAGGGTATATAAATATATATAGTCAATGAAACATGAAATATTGTCAAGAGGTAAACACAATGATTCTTTGTTGTCAATAGAGATGAAATGGAACATGAAATCTAGCCTATGTTTATTGCAATACACTACTATGGAGAGAGTTGGGAGGGCCATGGTGTATGACAACAATGAAGGGACTACAATATACGAAAGAGATATAGGGTCTTTAATATATTCAAAGCATTGGTAGTTTTGTGAGTTATCCTAAACAACAAAGTACCTAGAAAAACAAAAGTCCCAAGGATGTTATGCAATGGAGACAACTTCGAAAGATATTGTAACTAAAATAAGGAGAAGCATGTTGATCCAAACAATATAACAAACTAGAGTATGCACAATGTATCGCATGCAAGAAATACAATCATAATCGGAGAAGGTGCACAATGAATTGAAAGATAGTAGTCTTTGAGCATCTTTGAAGGCTCCATGTACTAGGGAGATGAAGTGACATTATAACAAATATAACCCTATGTGTAGTGGTAGGGATGATGTGGAAACTAATATAATTGGTCATGGGAGTAAGCTAAATGAGAGCCTAGAGAGACTAATTGAAAATGTTGGGATGTGACTGAGCCCAATAGTGTTGGCAATGTGTTCCTTGAACTGAGGATTCATCTATTCTAGTGTTATTCCAATGTGGCCACCTCTAATAAACTTACATGAAAATTCAATGTCTAACTTTACAACTAATAGGGGACTATGGCTGAATATATCCTTGTTATATAGTTTGATGGTGATGTGTACCCAATAGAAGGGATAGTGAGATGATTGTTTGGAGAACCATGGTTGAGATCTGACAAGTTGCAGCTAAGGCTTAGATAAAATATGTCAAACATTTTTCAATGTGGATTAGAAGTGGTCATGTTGCAATATCCAATATGTACCTATGTATCTTTCTAAATAGAGTGGGCGTCCTATATAATAGAGGTTTAGTTGTAGTTATAACCATGAGAGATGTATCCTATGTTGTGTTTAGATGTATGATTAAGACAATGCCATTACTAAAAAAGAGAGTATAAGGTATGATGATTGGACTTTCCAATGCATCAAGCGGTATTTATCTATGTTGTTATGATAAAGATACCTTCCTATAATATATGAGGTTATATGTTGAGAGGTATGTTGTAATGTTGGACCATGTTGGAGTGTTACTAGAGAATCATTTATGCATATTTTCATGGTGCCGAGTGAATGCACTAAAGTAAGGGAATGAAATGTCTAAAAAGGGAAGTGTAGAATGAATTGAAGAGATGGAACTAGGGAATTTCAATAACAGATAGCATAAAAGGTAGTTATAAGAAAGATGAGGGTTTGAAAATAAAGTAATAGATACCATGGTATTGTAGTGAGTGGGTCAAGGCATATGTGTTTGTGCTAAAATATATGGATAATGAGGATGGTTTGGAATGAGGATTAAGAGAGAGAGATTGTGAGTAAGTGGAGGTCTTATAGTAGTTATAGGAAGAATACATAAAGAGAGACATTTATGCAATAGTAGTTGCTAAAATGCACCATGGTGAGAAAGAGGAATGATAACAATGATTAATTTATATGAATTTTTGTCTTTGAAGAGAATGCAAGTATTATTGTGAGCATCATAAAGAGCCATATATTGTTCTTGATATGGGAAGCTTAGGATCATATAGATATAATAAAGTGGAAAGATGTTAAAATTGATGATGTCTTTGAATGGTTGAATGGAAAAAGTTACTACAAATGTCTAAATAATTAATAGACAAGGGTCATGTTATAGTACTTCAATAAGATAATGTGGAGAGGGATAGGGAGCTATGAGAAATTGTAAGAGCTGCACAAATTCATAAGATATGAGGTTATTTTGAGTACCATTTTTTAGATTCATGGTTGTTAGATGGTCTTTAATCTAGAAATTATGAATGAAAAGAAAGTTGGGAGATTGAATGGTATTGTTTTGGGTCATGAGAAGGAGAAATGGGTTTGCTATTCTAAGCTATGGTAAGGTAACTATTTATAGATTTGATTAAGGAGAGGGAATTGTAAGGGGGTCTTTATATGCATAGCTATACTAATTGATATGAAAGGATTTGGATGCATATTGAAATTTTAAATTATGGTAGTATGATGTAGAATCTGTAGATTGTAACCCTATACAATTAATTGTTGCAAACAAATTCTTAATAAAAACATAAAAGATATAATGGAATACACACAAATTTACAATGGCCACTCTCTATAACCAAAATGCTCCCTTTATTGCATGAGTAGCCACCAAAGATACTTCCTTTGAATTAACAAAGTTTCCTATTTTCTCAATCTCTTTTAATTTTTGTGCCCAAAATGAAATTCGCTGCACCAAGATCCTTCATGTCAAATTTAGAATAAAATTGGGTTTTAACTTCCTTGATGCTATTATTTTCATTCCCAATTAACAGCATATCATCTACATACAAGAGAAAATAAATAATACAATCACCAACTAATTTAAAATACACATAGTGATGTTCTTTGCTTCTTTTGAAACTAAGTCCCAGTATATATGTATCAAAATTTTGATACCACATCCTTGGTGATTGCCTAAACCCATACAAAGACTTTTTCATACTACATACCAACTCTTTATTACCCCTCATACCAAAGCTTATGGCTACTTCATATAGATCTCTTCTTCTAGATTCCCATGTAGGAATGTTGTCTTCATATCCATCTATTCTACCTCAAAATCAAAAGAAACAAAAATAGATCAAAGAAATTATCTAATAGAAGCTAAATTTGCAACAGGAGAAACAATATCACTAAAGTCAACTCCTTGCACTTGGAAATAACCTTTTGCTACTACTCAAGCTTTGCATTTCTCCACTTTGTCTTCTGCATTTAGTTTATTCTTAAACACCAAATTGTTGCCAATGGGTTTTCTTCCAGTTAGCAACTCCACTAGATCCCAAGCATCATTATTGTTCAAGGCTTCCATTTTTTTAACTATGGCTTTTTTCTATAGTTTTCCATTCTCTAAATCCACTTCCTCCCTAACAGTTCTAGGATCATCATCAGTAATGAAAAACACAAAATTTGAACAAACATTAGGTGGTGTATACCTTTTTGTTTGCCTTCTCTCTAGACCAATATCCTTAAAATCAGAGTATGTGATTCCTAATCTTCTGATTCTTGTTCTTCTATAGATTCTATTCATCATCCTTTATTTCAAACTCTATCTTCTATGGTTCTTTCTCCCCTGTTAGGACTTCTTGTTTGATAACATCTTCTACTTCTGTAAATACCACATCTCTATTGTACAAAACCTTATTTGTTTCTTTGTTCCAAAGCTTGTAACCTTTTAAACCATCATTATAACCAATAAATATGCACATTTCATATTTTCTATCCAACTTAGTTTTATTTCCCTTTGAAACATCTAAATATGCATCACAACAAAATACCCTAAGATGCGTGACAGATGTTTTCTTACTAGCCCATACCTTGTGTTGAGTCTGATCATCTAACGCTAATGAGGGTGATCTATTTACCATGTAACACGCAATATCCATTTCCTCTACCCAAAATTCTTATCCTAACCCAACGTCGCTAAGCATGATTCTTGCTTTCTTCATCAACACCCTATTCATCCTCACTACAAATACATTTTGTTGAGGTGTGTACGGGGTAATATTCTATTGTGTTATACCAAAATTTTTATAGAACTCTTCAAATTCATTTCCACAAAACTCTCCACCATTATCCATCCTCAACACATTTATTTTCTTATTTTTCTGATTCTCTACTAGAGCCTTAAATTCTTTAAATCTATCAAAGACTTCATATTTCTTCCCAAGGAAATATATCTATGTATTCCTAGATATTTCATCTATAAATGAGACGTACTACACATATTTACATAATGATGGAATTGACACAAGTCCAAACACATCACTGTGTACTAGTTGTGGTATTCCCTCTTCCCTCTCATCATTAGAGGAGAACATCGCTCGATTCTGCTTCCCATATAAGGAATGTTAACATAAGTCAAAGTCCGAAGAAAAACTAGAGAAACATTAAACCATACCATTTCCATGCAATACTCAAAGACCCCTCTCTCTAATGTGTCCCAGTCTTTGATGCCACATCATAGTCTTTTCTTCTGAAGTTGTAAGAACCAAACTATCCTACAAGTTTGGTAGAGAACATAAGAGAGTAATGCACTTATATTCATGTGAAATATTGATATCAATAGATAACAATTGACTTAACACCATTTTTTGAATTTATTTAGATGCTTTTTCACCAAGTCTCCTAACTTTGTTTACCAGGAACTTAGAATGACACAAAGCCCCTAGCTTGTCCCATAAATCCTTTGGTATAGATTTCCTTGATATATTCAATACTATTGAATCTAAGAGACACAATCATATTTTTTTGTTTGGCTTCTAATCCAACTTTGTCTAGCCTTCTATTGACATCCCCATCAGTGCAATACTTGGATTCACATCAATCCACTAATCTCTGTCCACCAACAAGTCTTCCATTTTGAGCTCCCATGGCTAAAAAATTTTCCCATTGAATTTCTTGATCTTTATCTTTGAATTGCTTGCCATTTATTTTCACCACAATAATCACTCCTATAGAACTCCCATTATAATAGGGTCCAGTACATGCTCAAATGAATCCCATTATCCACAAAAAAATCCTTTTGAGGTCAAAAATGCTTTAAGAAAGAATATAACACATACCCAATAGAATGTGTTTTTGTTTTATGGAAATTTCACCATTGGTTTAGGATAGAGGATGAACAACCAATTAATTTAAGGTTTTGAGGGTGATCTAGAGAAGGCGACTTGCTAGGATTACAGATAGCTATGGGGTTTGGGTTGTTAGAGGACCAGAAATGAAGGAAAATATCTACTTTGTGTTTAATATAAAAGGAATGGATAAAGGCTTGGTTAAGAGTGCTACTCTCAATCAAAGAAAATTCATAGAAAAGGGATTAATAACCAAAATTAAAGTTGAGAATAATTACTCATTCATTTCTTGAATATAGAGTCAATTCATATTGTTGTGAAAAATCTAAATATATCATTGTACTACTTCTTTGAGAACTTGAAAAGGTTTTAACCACCTACACATGTGGTTGAATAAATGCCCTGTAGGTAGAATCATTATCTTATTTATTCACAAAAGGAATTTCAACTGGTGATGGGATTTGAAGCAGAGAAGTAGCATCATCATTGAGTTTGAAACATAATTTTGGTGCCCTGAATTGTTATTGCCACCAAGTTTGAGCGATCCCTTATAAATGGTGATTAACAAGGAGCAATGTTTGAGCATTATATCTATCTCAAAGTAGGATATGAGGTTATATATCCATGAATCTAAGATATCTCCATCAATGTTTTCACCATATGCCTATAAAGTAATTCTTGTATCTAGCTAAAAAATGGAAATATGAAGTTTATTTCTTGAGTATTCATGGAGGTTATTTTTTATTTCTTTAACTGATTTATTTAGGGATGAATCCCCCTAATTTTATAGGAATTTCTATGTGAGGGAATAAAAATATGTGCATTTTGAGGGAGGAGAGTCTAAAAACCCTAGTGCCTAGAAGACCCTAGAACAATAGTGAACGAAGGCTCAATGGGATAAGGGAAGGCAACAAGAGGGAATGAAGTAATGATTTTGGTAGGGAGATATTTCCCAATACAAATCTAACTAAATGTAAACCAAAAAAAATATTAATAAAATAACCTAAGAAAACTTTAAGGGAGATTCTAGGTGGGAGGATGATTCTCCAAAGTAACCCTGCAAAATTTTTCTTATTGCAACAAGGTTTCCACTTCAAATCTAGATAACATATATAATAGCTTGATAATCGTCACTAATGTAGATCTTGGTGGGAGGGAACACTTCAATATAAACAAATCTAAGCATATACTACAACAAGTAAGAGATTATGTGTGATTGGGGTAAAGAGCACGAAAACTAAAAGCATGAGTCTCGATGATCATGGTCTAATTCTTTAATACTAGATGATGACAATGAATACCTATCAAACTAGAAATCATTATCATGAAAGGGAAACATGCAACTTGAAGCAACAAAGATAAATAACAATAGATATGAAGAAACTATGAAAAGGAAGCACACGACTTGAAGCAATGGATAGAAATAACAATATATACGAATAAAAACAAGGAAAAATGGCCTAATTTCTTCATCCTAACCAATAACCTTATATAGGACTACAATGGGTCCACACATTGCCAAACACAACATAAAGGATGGAAAGGTGAAATTCCATGCTTTCACCTCTAATACAAGTTGAAAGGTGGAACTACATGCTTACACCTCAAATAAAAGTTGAAAGGTGGAATTGCATGCTAACACCTCAAATAAAAGTTGAAACGTGGAACTACATGCTTACATATCAAGTAAATTTTGATTAATTTCCTACTAGGAATGATGAAACATTTCCCTAGAAGTTGACCAGTAATTAGTAAAAGATAAAGGTGTAGATATGAAATTTGAAGACATTGATATTATAATTTTATGAAATTTGTGATGATATACATCTACATATTTCATGTGGAATAGTTATGAAGTTCAACAATTTAATTAATGAAAGCCATAAAGTATACATTTAATTTAGGTTATATATATATATATCTATAATTTTTATAATTATTATAAGTAAATGATATATTTTCTATGTACTTTGGTGTGCTATATTTAGTGGTGGAGTCTTTTGAACTTTTGACATGATGTCTCAAGATAAATTTCTATGCTAAGTGTATTTGTTTCATGCTTTATTTTAGACATTGAATTAACATTCACTAATTTGTATTGTGTGCCATCTGTGAATTTGGGGTACTTCCTATGAGTTTATCTATAAGGTGTTCCTTTGAACAAGTTCTGTTAAAATTATAGGTGAGGCACAAGGATCCACTTAGTAAATCCATGACATAGCACATGCATTCATGGGAATATAATGAATACCTCTAATTTTAATTTGAACTTCCAAATCTTTTATTATTGATACACCCTCCCAATGCATCTTTCCAAATAAAATAACCCCTTATTTTCGCTAAATATTGTAAGTACCATTTTAGAGACAATTTTAATACCACTCATTCTTTCTACCCTACTATATTGGTCCAAATATTTTGCATAAATATCTAACATATACTTTAGAAATGTTGTTTAGCATATGGTACCTGAGGTTTGAGTCAAACTTATCAAAAATTAGGATATCATTTAATCTTTGGACCATTCTATAAAATTTGTGGTCATTTTTACTATTTGTTCAAATATTTTCGTGGTTCATTGAGAAAATTTATAAGTACAACTACTAGATATATATCACCCCCATCCATCATTTGTTTCACTTCCAACTAGAAAACTTATGAATGTAGATCTCTTTACATTGGTAATTCAAGTCTCATTGCAACTTACTTCCAGCCTCTTGATAATTCCAACCGTATTAGAGGAAATTTCAGCCTAAAAGTGTCATCCTAAGGAAAAGTAATAAAATAATAGGGAAACAATAGAATAAGAGTTATAAATTTTGGAGGAAAAAGAAGAAAACTATTTTTTCAATTATATTTTTGGTTTATCTCCTTACATGTTTACTCAAATTTCAAGTGTAGACACTCGTTGGATGCAAAATTACACATTTTTAAAATCTATCTTCAATTTTTAGCAATGTGGGTCTTCTTAAAAGTACGCATAATGGGTACTCGTTGGATGAAAAATTTAACTTTGCATCCAACGAGTGTCTACACTTGAACTTTGAGCAAATGTACAAGGAGATAAGTTAAAAATACAATTAAAAAAGTAGTTTTTTAAATTTTCCCTCCAAAATATTTAGATGTTTTTTTTTAAAGGATTTTGATTAGTCTACATATTATGTACATGAAAATTTCATAGGCCCTTTTAAGATAAAATTTTCTCTAATAGTAAAAGATGCAAAAATACTCCAATACTAACATTTTTAAATTATGTAAAATTCTAACAACACCCCTTACTTTTGATATCTTTATAATTTCAATCCATAAAAAAATTATACCTTGTCAAAAACCAATACAACTTTAAAATGAGATACTTGGTATGAATACCTCCTCATTATAGAATTTCCTGGTAAAAAAAGAGTTACAAACTTATACAAATGCTTTAACCATATAAATAATATCACCTCCAAAATATATATATATCATATTTAGATTTGATATCCTTTCATTGAAAAACTTCTCTAATCAAAATTCTATGGTGATTGTTGTCCTTCTCAAACAAACATTTGAATATATAAGTTAGGTTTGGATGAGTTTCCTCTTCTATTATGTTAGTGTTTCTCATTTCCACTTAGCTCTACACCTCAAAATTTTACTGACATGACAACACCTAACCTCTCTTCTTTTATTCCTTAAAATTTTTAGTTAGCTAACTTGTCTACTAAATATGTATGTACTCCTAATTTAATATAAAAATCTCCTCAATCCTTAATACCAACCAATTTTATACCATCCAATATATTAAATTATATTTAACTTTTTCCATGTAATCCGAAAACAAACCCACTTAATATGATATTAGTTAACTATATGCGTAAACATATATATAAATATAAGTTTCACTCATGTGTCTAAAAATAGATATAAAGGGACATAAATTTACATCCTAATACTGTAGGATAGGTCAATATACAATGGAACAATGGTAATCTATCGAAGGCATAAAGAGACACATGTTACAATCAAACGAAGAGAGAAAATTTATAGGGAATGAGGAGGGACTTTAGGTGGCATAAGGAGGTTGCTAGTCTTTTACTCTAGTTGCACTTGTTCATGTCAATGAGAATGTGTTATAGTCACACTAGCCATTGCAACATTTTGGATAATAATGTCATACTCCAATACTATGGTAATTGAGTATTAAATATCTATAATAATCCTTTTTCTTTACAAGATATGTCATTTATATTCATCTTTGTTCTTTACCATGTGTGACATTCTTTTCTTCACTGTCCCATTTATTTATATTTATAGAAATTTTCTTTCCATCACTCTTAACATATTAGTGTGATTTTTTTTATTTTTATTTTCATATAACTAAAATATATAACTAGTTTAATATATTAATTTTAGAATATTATAAATATATAAGAAAATATTTTATTTAAAATATTATTAAATGAAATATAATTATGTTAATAGTTATTATGTTTTTTTTAAAATAAGAATTTTATATTTTAATTTTAATTATTAAATAATTATCCAGTTGGAGGGAAGAGATTTAATCTCTATAGAATATTTAAATAATTTTAATAGTATTACACAAATTAAAGGTGGAATTTTATCTCAAGTAGTTGTCTTTTTCCCCTTTTGGATTTAAAAGATTCATACAAATATCAATAAATAACAAGTGCCATATGAAGTGAATTAATGAATTTTGGGCATGTGGTATTGATAGGTCATGGGATTGCTACATTGTATAATAACAAAGACTCTTTATCAATTGGAAGTCCATAATAAGGTGGGAGTAAATTTCCATGATTAAAAATATTTTTCCACATTTTTGAATATATATATGTGTGTTTAACTTATATACTGAATATTTTTATAATTAATAATAATAATAATAATGTAGTTA
>APFE030780291.1:42987-86949 GCA_000404065.3 Pinus taeda | reverse complement strand
ATAATAAATTTTTTAAGTATGAGTATAATAACGTATTTTATATTATTCAAAATATAATATATAAAATTATTTGTTTAGAAATTCTAACTCTATTTTTAAAGAGTTTTAGCATTTCATTTAACTTTACATATTTAAACCTGCATATTTAGAAAAGTTATTTATATTTTGTGAGTGATTAACCATAGTTTTTACCAATATTTACTATCAGTTGACTTATTTACAAATTTAGTATTTACTTTTTATAACATTATTTATATTTTTTAAACCCATTAAATAGGTTCACTATAGCTTTTACCAAAATTTATTGTGAGTTAGCTTTGTTAAAAATTTAGCATTTATTTTTTTATAATTAACAAGTATGAAACTCAACTCATTTAATTGATATTTTTATATTATTATTATTATTATTATTTTTATCTTTTTTCATTTGAGTACTTTTTTGCTTTTGTGTGATGTTTGCAGTACATATATCTAGTGACAAGGGCAAAGATGTTGAGGATGCAAAAAACTTGAAGAGGTACCCTGTATTGCAATAGTATTAGGATGAGTTTCCAACAGAGATCCCAGAGTTACCTCCTCACAGGGAAGTGGATTTCTTTATTGAGTTAATGCTAAGCATCAAAGGCACCTTACAGGATGAGCACTTTGAATCTAGTAGAGTTGAAATTGTAGTTAAAGGAGATGCTTGACAAGGGATACATTAGGCCAAGTGTATTTCCTTGGGGTGCACCAGTGTTGTTCGTAAAGAATAAATATGGTATTCTCAGATTGTGCATTGATTACAAGAAGTTGAACAAGGTAATGATCAATAACATGTACCCATTGCCAAGGATTGATGTTTTGTTTGATCAATTGAAGGGAGAAATAATGTTCTCTAATATCGACTTGAGATCGGGATACCATAAGGTACGCATCAATGAAGAGGATATCTTCAAGACTACATTTAGGACCAGGTATGGGAATTATGAGTTTGTTGTAGTTCCATTCAGGTTGACTAATGCTTAAGCTACATTTATGTGTTTGATGAATAGTGTGTTGCATCCTTATCTGGACAAGTTTGTTATTGTATTCATTGATGACATATTGGCATATTCTAAAAATGAGGAAGAACATGCTGAGCATTTAGCAGCAGTTTTGAGATTGCTAAGAAAGCATTAGTTGTGTACTAAGCTTACCAAGTGCATCTTCTTTCATACAGAGTTGCATTACTTAGGACATGTTGTTTCCAAGGAAGGCATAACAGTAGATCCAAAAAAGATAAAGGCCATCAGGGAGTGGGAAGATCCTAAGAATGTGGATGGGGCGATATCATTCATGGGATTGGCAGGTTACTACAAGAGGTTCATCAGGAACTTCTCACGCATCACATATCCTATCACATCATTGCAGAGGAAAGGTAAGAAGTTTGAATGGACAGAAGAATGTGTAGCTAGTTTTGAGCAGCTCAAGTAGTTGTTGACACATACACTAGTACTAAAGATTGCAAATCTAGACAAGGAGTTTGTAGTGTTTACAGATGCTTGCAAGAGAGGACTTGGTGGAGTTCTCATGCAAAAAGGACAGGTAGTGTGCTATGAGTCACATAAACTGAATAAGGACGAGTAATACTATCCGACGCATGGTCTTGAGCTAGCAGTGATCATACATGAATTGAAGATGTGGAGGAACTATCTTCTGGGAAGGAGGTTTGTATTGATGAGCGATCACAATGGGTTGAGGTATTTGTTTGACCAATCGAATCTAAATG
Source organism: Pinus taeda (assembly GCA_000404065.3). NCBI lineage: Eukaryota > Viridiplantae > Streptophyta > Pinopsida > Pinales > Pinaceae > Pinus > Pinus taeda. Next base: position 85,202 of record APFE030780291.1, on the reverse strand, counting down.
CTAGGTAAGCTAGATGGTTGGCCACCCTCAGTGACTTCGACTTTGAGATCATATACATCAAAGGAAAGGAGAACGAAGTTGTGGATGCTCTTACAAGGAAGGTACATGTAAATCATATAGCAACTATGAGATTTTATGGGACAAAGTTACATGATAGGATCTTGCAAGAAGGACAGCGAGATGACAAGTACATGGAGTTCACGCACAGGTTATAGCAGAGTATAGGTACAAGTATAGGTGCAGGTACATGCATAGGTATAGGTACAGGTACAGGTATATGTACATGTATAGGTCCAGGTACATGCATAGGTACATGTATAGGTACAGTTATAGGTGATCAGGATGTAGACTATTGCCTCACGATGGATGGTTTGGTGAGATTCAGGGTTAGGATCTCTGTGTTGAATTATAGTGAGCTCAAGAAGTGTATCTTGAGGGAGTTTCACGTGAGGTCATACTCGGGTCACCCAGGATATCATAAGATGTTGACGATGGTGAAGAAGTTCTACTATTGGCCGAATCTGAAGAAGGAAGTGGCAAATTTCATGGCTAGATGTTTATATTCTTAGTAGGTAAAGGTAGAATGTAAGCATCTAGGTGGTCTACTACAACCTATTGCAATTCCAGAATGGAAATGGGAGGTCATATCCATGGATTTCATTACAGGTCTTCTGAGAAAAATGAGACAACATGATTCTATTATGGTCGTGGTTGACAGGTTGAGCAAGGTAGCTCACTTCATTCCAATGAAGACTACATATTTAGCCAGTGAGGTGGCACAAGTTTTCACCAAAGAGATAGTGAGATTACATGGTGTTTCGAAAAATATTATGTCGGACAGGGATGTAAAGTTCACTTCCAAGTTCTAGAAGGAACTATTTGCAGGTTTGGGTACAAAGTTGGCTTTCAATACAACTTATCACACAAACAAATGGAAAAATAGAGAGGGTCAACAGGATCTTGGAGGATATGCTGAGGATGTACGTGATGCACCAACATAGGAAATGGGAAGAGTATCTTCCATTAGTTGAGTTCACACACAACAATGGTTATAAGAAGTCATTTAGGATGATTCGTTTTGAGGCATTGTATGGATGGAGTTGTAATACTCCCATCAGCTGGAGTGATCCAATGAACAGGGTACTTATTAGACCAGATATGTTGGCAAACATGGAATAGGAAATGCAAGTTATAAAGAAGAATCTAAAGGCAACACATGATAGACAAAAGAGTTATGTGGACCAACACAGGGTATTCATGGAGTTCCAAGTTGGGAAGCATGTGTATTTGGGCATCAAGCCTAAGAAGATCTCTTTGAGGATTGGTTGGCACCATGGTATTGCGAGCCTTTTGCGATCCTTGAGAGGATTGGACTAGTGGCCTATTGACTTGCACTACCTCTAATAGTGAAAGTCCATGATGTTTTCCATATTCCATTGCTTAAGAGCTATATAAAGGATGTTTATCATGTTATTGATTTGTCTGTATTGCAGGTGGAGCAAGAAGGAAAGTTATATCCAGATCCCCAGTGCATATTACAACAAAGACATCTCATGCTCAGGAATAGAGCCATAGAGTAAGTTAAAGTGTAGTGGAAGCACTTTGGGACCAAAGAAGCTACATGGGAGATGGAGATCAGATGTGGGCCATGTATCCTTCATTGCTTTCCGGTTGAGGCAAAGAAGTTTTGGTTTGATGTTTGCTATATGTTTGGCATATGTTTTGTTGATGTTTTGGTATATATATATATATGGATGTAAATACAGCCATGAGCTAAGTTATAAAGCTCCAATAAGCGATATGGTTGTTATATTGTCATGTTGTCATGATGTTTTGATTTTGAGCAGGTCTTTCATTGTAAATATTGCAATGGGCTAAGTTATAAAGCTCCATGGGAAGTATGTTTGCTTTTCAGTGGTTTTGATGGGGTCTTGGTGTGGTTTAACACCAAGGACAATGCTCCCCCGGCCTATCCAATTGGAAGCTTCTCTTTTTGGTAAACCAAGGAACTCCCCCTTCAGGTTTGAGAATGCTTGGCTCACACATTCAAATTTCCTCACAAACATTGAAAAATAGTGGAAGGAAGAGCTACACCTTCATGGTACAAAGATGTTCCTTCTACACTGCAGGCTCAAACACATTAAAGGCAGACTCAAAGAGTGGAATAAAAAGGAATTTGTAATATCTTCAAAGCTAAAGGAGATGTGGAAAAGAAACTAAAGGAAATAAACCATATTCTTATCACAGAAGGCTATACAGATGAAAGGAAAGAGATGGCAGAGTCACTCCAGCATGAATGGGAAAAAAAATGACTACAATGGATTAAGGAAGGGGAGAGAAACACCAAATTCTTTCACAGATCCACCATAGCTCACAGAAACAATAATGGAATTGTGAAATTTACAATTCAACATGGAATAGAAAGAAACACTCATGAAGAGATGGAAAAGGTTATAGTCCAGCATTTTCAGAAAATTGCTGAGGAAACCTCGGAAGACAGATATCAGTTTACAAAAAGATTTACTCAGTACATTTCTAAATTAATTTCTAGAGAAGATAATTAGAATCTCAATAGACCAGTAATAGATGAAGAAATTGAGGAAGTCGTTAAAGAGATGCACAATGGGAAAGCACCAGGCCCGGATGGCTTCAATGTGGACTTTTTCAAAGCTTGTTAGAGGATAGTAAAATAGGATATCCTGGAGGTAGTGGAAGAATCTCGACAATTTAAGATAGTCTTAAAGGCGCTCAATGAATCTTTCATAACCTTAATCCCCAAACAGGAAAAGGCCACCTCTCCAGACAAATTTAGACCTATAGCATTATGCAATGTGGTATACAAAATAATATCCAAAGTGATTGCCAACCGTCTCAAACCAATCCTCCCAAACCTAGTGTTAGAGGAGCAAATGGGATATGTGGAAGGAAGACAAATTCTTAATAACATAATTCAAGCACATGAAATGGTTCATTCACTCATTACCAATAAACAGGCAGGGATGATAATTCAGCTGGACATTGCAAAGGCCTATGATAAACTTAGCTGGTCATACATAAGAGCAATATTAAAAGCCTATGGCTCTAATGACAATTGGATTAAATGGGCTATGGCGCTAGTTACCACCGCCAGCTGTTCAATTCTTCTCTATGTCTCTCCCTCCAAAACCTTAAAGCCTTCTAGAGGTCTTAGGCAAGGCGATCCTCTTTCTCCTTTCCTTTTCATTCTAATGATGGAAGGGTTAGGGAGAGCAATCAGAGCTGCTATGGAGGAAGGGAGAATTCAGGGTTTGAGACTCACTCAAGGCGGGGACACTGTGACACATCAACAATTTGTGGATGATACTATGCTTCAAGGCACACCCACTGTAAAGGAAGCCAAAGCATTTAAGTAGATTCTGAGTTAGTTTGCTAGGGTAGCAGGCACAAAGGTAAGTCTTACTAAATCAAGGATTTTCTTTTTCAATACGGATATTTCAATACAAAGAAATCTTTCCAGAATTTTGGGCTTTCAAAGGGAGTCACTGCGTGCGAAATACTTGGGAGTTCCCCTCACCAACAAACCGCTACACAAGGATATCTGGGAGCCTATTCTAAATAAGCTAAAAGATAAGATTAGTAAATGGAAAAATAGAGCACTAAATCTAGTAGGGATACTAATTTTAACTAAGGCTATCCTCCAAAGTATCCCTATCTATATGCTATTAGCCATTATGGCACCAACTGGTGTAATTACTAATATAAGAAACATTCAGAGAGACTTTCTCTGGGAGAAAGGTGAAGAAAATAAGAAATGGGCCCTTGTGGCATGGGATAGGGTATGCATACCAAAGTCCCACGGTGGCTTGGGTTTTCATGACACAGGAATTCTTAACAGAGTTCTTAGTGCCAAAATCTGGGGGAGATGGCTAAAGGAAATACAAGCCCCCTAGACAAAACTATGGAAGCAAAAGTATGCAAGAGATTGGCAAGAGAAGAACCTCATCAGAATGATAGGACAAGTTAAAGGTTTTGTAATTTGGAATAGGGCATGGGAGAATAGGGCCCTAGTCCAAAATCACAGTTTCTGGGAGATCAGAAATGGAAACCTTGCCTAGTTTTGGGAGGATAATTGGCAGCAGGAGGACAATCTCCGAAGTGAAGAATTAGCAGAAATTCACACCGATACCATCAACAAAGGATTAAGGAGAGTAAGTGACTATTGGGACCTATCAAGGAACAATGGGAAATGGAGAACATGGAAACTTCTAGATTACAATGGAATGGGCATGTTGCATACTCAAGCTATAGCCCTTAAAGGTCTTTTAGACAAGAGGAAAATCTTAAACTCAACCTTGGACAATCAACTAATATGGGGAAAGAACAAGGTAGGTCTCTTCAACCTTAAGGAGGCAAAAAGGATAGATTCAGGGCTTAACCTTCCAAACACTGATAAGACGTGGAAAGAACTCTGGGATAATCCTCATTGGATGAAAGTCAAATTGTTCAAGTGGCTGGTTCAACAGGGCAAGATTCTGACATGGGATAACCTAAGAAAAAGAGGCTTTGTTGGCCCCTCAAGATGTCACTTATGTGGACAACATGAAGAAACTACAAATCATCTCCTGAATAGATGCACTTTCACTACAATACTTTGGAATTGGGTTGGAGAAGTCTTCGAGCATATAGACAGAAATGTAAATGACATCATTGCTACTTTGAAAAAATGGCGGAATTTTTTTTCAGATAATGAGATCATTAACTCCACCTGTACATTGACCCCAAGATTCATAATCTGGAATGTTTGGAAGGGGCGCAACAACAAGGTTTTCAAGGATAAAGTGAACCCAGTGAGTAGCATCCTTAAGCTGATCCTTAAACAACTCAAAGAGACTATTCATATCCTGGGAGGTGTAGCTACTGGCAAACCCATCAGACAAAGAGAGGCCATAATATTGGAGAAGTTAGAGCTCAAGGTTCATCTCCCTCAGTGTTCTATGCAGATCAACAAGAATACCTCAGCAGAAGAGGCTTCATGGCAACCCCCTTCACATGGATTTTTAAAATTTAACATAGATGGGGCCTCAAAAAGGAATCCAAGAGAAGCAGGTTATGGAGGGGTCATGAGGGATGAGGAAGGAAACACACAAGTCATCTTCCACAGTTATCTAGAAAAAGAAACCAACAATATGGCTAAGCTCATGGCAATGGAATTATGCTTGGAAATACTGCTCAAGTACAACATTCACAATGTCATCATTGAGGCTGACTCGGAATTAGTCATTAACTCGATGAAGAGGATAAATGTTGGCGCTGCACCAGAGAAAATATCAGGACACTGGCGGCTTCTGCAAGTCTACCAAAGAATCCAAGCACACCTAAGAATGTTGATAACTCTTAGTTTGGTGCATGTCCGCAGGGAAGCCAACAAAGTTGCGGACTAGCTTGCCAATGAGGGGGTTCGAAACAAGCATATCAACTTGTGTTGTGGGTGGGAGGAGGTAACGAATGATAGGTTGAAGGAGGAATTCTCATCTCGGGTCCTCAGCGATAGATAACAGTATCAGGAAAAATCAAGAGAAAGAATTTTACTTCATGAAAACGATGGATAAGTTCACTTCAGACGACCTATCAGTGGAGATGCACTGTCAGCTTTCTAAGGGAGCTTCTAGAAACAGAGGCAGTAATTGAGACATAAGATATCTGTTCACAGGGGGAGTGATTCCATGGGAGACGAACACCAAAGAGGCCACCCTTTCGGCTATGTCTTCCTCGGGCAATGCGTCAAAGGAAGAGATTACTGGGGTCAAAAACTGCCCAAGACATACCACCTGCTTCGGGCGACCTCTGACCCAAGAGAAGTTTTCCCGGAGGACAAGAGATGCCATTCAGCAAGCGACGTGTGGAGGTGGATGGATAGTGATTACTGCCTTCATCGCTGGGTAATCCGTAAGTAGTTGTGTGGTCTGATTTGGTTTGTGGCTGTCAAATCCGGAGAGGGAAGATCAACGGCCACCTTTTGGTGTGCAAGTTGGTAGGGCCCAAAGGATAAAACCACTAATGGTTTACCACCTTCATCAGGCACCTTCAAAACCAAAGATGGTATTAATGAAAACCCAGTGATTCCACTCAGGAAGAAACATGTGGCGGAGGACCGAAAAATCAAACCGCCTTCATCGCGCGGTATTCAGTGGGCTTTTTAAGCTGCACGATATGGACTCCAGCCGTTGGATCATAAGGAAAAGATCATTAGTCAACGTTGATCATGCAACTTTAGGGTTTTTTTGGGGGCTTCGCCCCTGTGCAGGTTGAATCTTGACCGCTAGATTGTTAGAAGACAGATCTTCGGTCAGTTTTCGGGAGCAGACTTTGGATCCACTTGCCTGCTCTTGGTTCCAGGGCAGTCTAGGCCTTGTCTCTATTTGATTTTTGGAGGGTTTTTTGGGTACTTTGGGTATTTTCACTCCCCCTTTGTGGGAGTTTCCGCCTCTGGGCATATGTTGTAACATGTGTAAAATATTTTTCTTACCTAAGTTAATAGAAGGACCGTCTCTTGCTTAAGCAAAAAAAAGATAGACATGCCTATCGAAATAAATATTACATGATTTGTTTAAAGTAGCCTAGATCCATATTAACCCTAAATATATCAAGCGCCAAGAGGGATCAAATATCTCAAGGTGGAAACCTCTTTTTTGAGTGCAAAACTTGAGGTCAAGATTGCACCTCGAGAGATTTGATCCCTTTAGGTGCTTGGTAGATCCAAGGTTAAGATGGATCTAGGCTAGTTTCAGTCTTGCATGGTCACACAAAGTTTGTTGAACATCTAATTACTCTGATAAGTTTAAATATGTTAAAATATGTGTAATATTAATCTTGTCATTTTAATTTTAAATTTTCTCATTTACCTAACTTGAATGATGAAAAATGATGAAATAAATTTTTTGAATGCGAAGGGACTATGTAATAGTGTTGAATGATAAATAATGTGACTAATAAGAATGTAGGCAAGTGAAAATAGTCTTCATTGTGATCAATTGCAAACTATTTTTGTCTACTCTTCTTATTGTCACACCTATTAGTTTTGCCACCTTTTCATATTGATCATATGAAAAGTGTAGTTGAGATCATAGACCATTCAAATCTTTAACTAGAAATAGTGTAGTAAACATCATACCTTGTCTCTCTTGCTCTCCAACATTAATAGTAGATTTTTCCAAAGTCAATCATTGTGACTTATGGAGTGTTAAACCCCAAGTTAGTTTCAATTGTAGTTATTTTCTATTACCTTGTTTGAATGCAAAGTAACTTACAATGTTGAATGATGGAAAATGGGAATAATAAGAATGTAGTCAATTATAAATAGTTTACAATTTCAATAACCAGGCATTTCAAGTAAATGAACATTTTATTTAAGATGAAATTGAGGTACATTATTTATGGTTGAATTACTATAGCACATAAATCAAAGCACTTCGTCAATATTTTTTTATTCTTACTCTTAAATAAACGCACACTATTAATGAAATTACTTTGAAAGTAATGTACATCATACATCTAGTTACATGAAATCAGAAATCAACATGTACACTGAAATCAATACATCTAGTGTTAAGCCATATATAAGCCCAATTTTAACCCAAAAATATATTATTAAGCCCTATTATTGAGTGATTACAGTTATATTATTGTATTGTTATGTAGGCTAGAGCCCATAATGGTGCCATCTTATTATAATCATATCCTTTGTCTCCCATATACTAAGGAGACCTAGTCTTAGGATCATCAAATATTGTCTAGTTCATTGTATTTATTGTATAAGGAGGTTTCTCACTCAAATTGGACCGTAGCTATTGGTTTCCTATCATTTCTAAGGAGCAAGGATTATCACGTTTGGAATCAACACTCTTAATCATAGGGTTTTTCTACTTCAAATGTGTCAATTCAACATTTTTGCGCTATATATATTTTTTGTAAGACTTCAGATTGTGAAATTCCACCATGTTAAGAAGAAAATTGTTGAACTTCTAGTCCAAGTTTCAAATCTTTGTTTTCTATATTTTTGGAGATATTCTCCAAGGAAGTTAGGGTTTTTGTGTGCTCCATAATTTAGTCTCAAACAAGCCAATTTGACATTTTTGATATAACTTTTTTTTTCTATAAGATTTAATATAGTGAAACTTGGACCATATTAAGGAGAAATCTTGGGGAATATCTGGTTTCATTTTCATAATTTGGTCCATACTTTGGGAGTTATACCCCATGGAAGTTAGGGTTTGTTAACAATCATAGAATAAATTTTAAATAGGTCAACTTGGTATTTTCGCTATATCTTCTTGTCTATAATTTTTTTAGACTATGAAATCATTAAGTATTTTAGGAGAAATATATAAGTACCTTAGGTATAAGTTCCAAAATTATATTTCAAGAATTGGACACAAGGAACACTATACAAGTTTGCTCATGGGAAGAGGAAAAAAAAAAGGAAGTTTTAGGAAATTTACTATAACTTTAGGTTGGCACATCAAATTTGGTTCACACCTATGGATTTGCAGAAAATACATATCAGAGTATCATAGAATAAATTTTTAGATCCAGAAGACCTCAAATCTCGAAGATATGCCAATAAAGCTTCATCCTTTCAAATATTCTCCAAATTAAGGTACGTAACTTTCTATTAGCATAATTGTTCATTAGGAGACCCCCCTCTCTTTTTTTTTGTAATAAAGAGGAGGTTTATTATTAATTTCCAACATGACTTTGAAGAAGGCTACTACACTAATTAAATTTATTGAAGGATTATCCTTGACTCATGAAGAAATTGAAGACTTAGAATTTAGGTTATCTCAATTAGAGAATAAAGTTAATGAAATGGATACTAGTAAGTAGAAAAAGGTGGATCCTTAGGTTCTCAAGAAAAACTTAAAAGAGAAATGGAAAAGAAGATGAATGGACATAAGTAAGTATGCTAAATGAATATGAATGAAAATAAGGAAGAAATACAGTAATCTATGATTGCCATGGAAAATGTTCTCTTGGAGAGGCTTCCTAAAAGAGATGTGGATATCCAAGGAAATTGTAAGCATAAGGAGAAGTATGTTGTTGAGAATCAATCTCATACGGGGAGTAAGCTAACATATTTAAAGAGCACAAATTATGAATCACAAAACCATAATCATGAATTTTTAATCTAAAATCCACATCATCAGGGCTTCAAGTCAACACTAAGAAACTACTACATTCTGATGATTGATATGAGGAAATTTTATGGTAATGATCCTATTACATGTATGTTTAAGATGGAACAATAATTTGATATACACTAAGTGGCATACTTACAAAAGGTAAATATTTGCATCCATGTTTTTATAACAATACCAACATGTATGGTATCAATGGCTTTTTGAAAGAAAAATAAAATATGTTATGTCTTGGTCCATTTTTATAGAGGAATTGATAACACATTATGGGGATATTAAGAACAACACATTCCTTTTTCAATTGGTAAATATTCATAAAAAAGGTCCTGTTACAGAGTAGATTCAAAATTTTCAAAATTTGAGCCTCAGAGTAAAGAATATTTCAAAGGATAACTTGTTAGAACTATTTATGGGCACTTTAAAAGAAAACATCCACATGAGGTGCACCACTTTGAACCTAAATCTATAGAGCATGCTTTCAATCTAGAAAGGAAAGTTGAAAGTAAAAATATGACCACTAGAAAATTGGTCACTAATAACTATAGATAAAATCATGCTCCCTTTCCTAAACTGACAAGGTTGACTCCTCAACAAATGGATGAAGGAAGAGAAAATGGACTATGTTTCAACTGTGAAAACAAGTATAGTAAAGGTAGTAAATGTAATGAGAAGAGGCTATTCTACATAAACTGTGAAGTTCAAGAAGATCAAGATGTGGAAATTTCACAAGATCTAGAGCTATAAGAAACTACTCCAACAATTTCTTGTCATGCATTGGCCAACATCAATACTCCAAAAACGCTCAAGATAGAAGGATATATCAAAAGGAAAAGGGTAATGTTATTGATATATTTAGGTAGTACCCATAACTTCATCAATTATAAATTGGAAAAACTTCTTAATTTTTTTTTCTATCCAACACCATAACTTCATGTGATGACTACAGATGGAGGTGCCATAAATTGTTCATGGAATTGAAATAATATTAAGTCGAATATGGGGGAGTATTTATTATTTAGTCCCATGATTGTAATCCAAATGGGTGGTACTGATGTTGTATTGGCAGTCCAATATTTAAAATTATTAGGAACAATGACCCTTAATTTCCAATATCTTTTCATAAATTTTTATCAAAAGGAAAGGAAATTGAGCTTAGAGGTATCCAAGGGAAACCTAGTAAAGTGATAATCTCTAATAACGTGACAAAATTGATAAAAAAGGGACACTAAGGTGTAGTCACACAAATGTATTCATTAGACATGGCATCTCTATCCTCTATGCCAGTGGATCTTCGAAAGGTTATCAATAATCATGTTACAACATTGGGAGAAATACCTAAGGGTCCTCCATCTATCTGAGAACATGAAAACATTGGTAATTTGCAACCAGGAAGGGTACCACCTAAGCTTTGGACTAATATATATCCACATGCACGGAAGAGTGAGATTAAGCATATGGTTCAATAAATGTTAGTTCGTTATAATTCAACCTAGAGAAGGTGATTCCTCTTCACTAGTGATGATGGTTATCGAAAAGGATGGTTTGTAGCATATGTGTCTAGAATATAGACAACACAATTAAGTGATAATCAAAGATAAGTTTCATCTTCCTTTCATTGATGAATTGCATAGAGAAATTTTCTTTACTAAGTTGGATCTTCATTGCAAACATCATCAAATTAGAATGAGGCGAGAAGACATTCCCAAAACAACCTTTAGAGCACATGAAGGTCATTATGGGTTTTTGGTTATGTCATTTGGAGTTACAAATACACCTTCAAAATTTGAAAGGTTGATGAATTCTATTTTTGAACCATTCCTTAGAATAGTTGTGCTCGTATTTTTTGATGAAATACTATTTTACAAAAAATCTTGGGAAGATTATGTACAACATGTTGACCTTCACTCAAATACTTTGCCTCCTCTAACTATGAATCTGATACTTTTCTTGGGATTATGATCTACATATGAATGAATATATAGGCTCTCGAACTTAGAAGAGTCCGATTCACTATCATCAACCCTAGCAACTTGTTATTTCTCTATAGATCCTCTCAACACCAAGGGTTTAGACACAGGTTATTCAACACAACTTCCTATTGTTAACTGAATAATATAATCGTGCACATGAAAATCATAAATCTTGATTCATGAAATGAACTCATTTATTGACATTATAGAGGCTTGAAATATACAAATAAAAATAGTAACACACAATATACTATTATCTTGAAAAACTTCAGATAACTACACAGATGGTTTTTTACAGTTCAAAAGCCTTAGCAAGCCCTATGCAACATATTTCTTTTTATTTATGTCTATCCCCTACAATTATATTCTTAATACAATATGGGATATAACTAACACCCTTTTAAATGATTACATATGTCCCTAATTCTAGAAGCTAAAGGCCACCTCATATTTTTAGTTATTTACCTATGTCCTCTAAGGACACTTCAACAAAACTAACATATTCCTATGGTGAAAATATATTCCACATAACAAAATAAAAGGAAAATTATATGGGATGCACTTGAATCATTCCTCCATCCGACGATCCCTCTAGTTCATGCATGCTTACGTGTGGAGTTTTCCCCAAAATCAAGCCCACTTAGCTTGTTTCCCATTTGCAAAACCTTAGCAAGTATTATGGCTTATGAACTATTGAGTTAGAGTCCCTCTCACTTGTTTTATTGGAGCATTGAGCGGTTTTCATATTCCAAGATATGAGATATAATTTTTTAGATTATCTTCATAAAGTAAGTCATTAATCTATAGTCCATATCCATCAGTGTTAGTTACAACTAAGTAATTTCTCATGATTTTAAATAGTCCACTTAGCATGCATTGTATTTGTTGATTCTAATAGGGGTGAAGAAGTGGATTGAAACTACAGAAGTGAATCATATAGATTTAATCATTAGTCCTGAGGCTTGAACTCAATAACCATGACTTATTTGGAGATCACCCATCCAAAGAATCCTTTGGCTCAAGCGATCTTAATAGTAGATTTTTTCCCTTTCTTAATCTCACTTAACTAGCTACCCCATTTGCAAAACCTTAGCAAGTAATGTTCCTTATGAACTATTCATTAGAGCCCTTTCACTCTTTTTAATTTAAGCATTGAGAATTTATCGTAGTCCAACATATGAGATATCATTTTCAATATATTATCTACATAGAGTAAGTCATTAATATATTACCCATATCCATGATATTAGTCGCAATTGGCCAATTTCTCATCATTTTAAATAATCCATTTAACAATTCCTATAAGTATTACATTTCCTAAATAAATAATAGAAGAACTTATTGAATAAGAAATATTTGGATTAAATTTCAATAACAATCCAACTAATCATGAAAAAATTAAGAGTAAAATTAAGCAACAATCTAATTGGTGAAACTTGCAACACACTTCTGTGAGCCATTATATTTGAAAATTAAAGCATTTCTTGTTTAGCTACTCTCTCACAGAACTCGAGAAATATATGAAGGTCACATTATATAGATTGCACCATGCATGGAGTTTTTGTTATTAAGATTTAGATTGCATCACCTATAATGTGTGGGTGCAAATTTTATTTCATAAAATGTCATATAATTTATATCCAATACATTATATAAAATGTATAGTATAGAGTTGTTTAATCATATTAATTTGAACTTGTTACTCAAGCAACTTGATTTCAAGTTTAATAAGAATATAGAATGTTTGTATTTATTTTTCATGCAATCAATTGAAATTTTTCTATTGACATTGTTTGGTAGGCCACAATAAAACGTCCTTATGTAAGGAACATGCATAAATCCCTATACTTCCAATTCCTTATTGGGAATGTGTCAATGTATGTTGTCACCTTTGCAGGATATTGGGCATATGGTTCATCAACTTCCTCATATCTTCTTAATAATGTAAATGGACCCAAATGGGTTAAAACTTTGGCGAATGCTTCTGCTTTCCTACAAATCGTGATATCATTACATGTATGTCTATGAATGTGGATTATCCTTTAATTTGATCTTTGCTCAAGCAAATTCATATTTGGGAGTGAATTATAACATATGTGATCGTAATGATGGTTGCAGATATGTGGAAGCCCCATATATGAATATTTGGATACAAAATTTGGAAAGATGAATGAAAGCATATATTCTATATACAATTGGATAGTGAGGTTCGTTATTTGAGGGACTTACTTAATTGTTACTACACTGGTGGTAGCAATGTTTCCATTTTTGGGGGATTTTGTGACCCTCACAAGTGCAGTGAGTCATTCCATTAACATTTGTATTTCCAAACCATTTGTAAATACAAGTCAAGGGAAAGGATTTGAAAGGATTACAAAAAGCATGACATTGGGTGAATGTATGGTTTTTTTTCATATTGGCTATAGTAGGAACTATAACATCCTTATACTCCATTGTTATTGACTACAAAACATACCATCTCTTCGCTGATATATCATCATAGTTGATCATTATATTATAATCCAAGCCATGTTGAATATCACACAAGAACCTTGTATTCCATAAAGTATGTAATAATTATTTCTTCATTTATCTTTGATCATATTTATTCACTCTATTCTATATATCAGCCTTTTGAAACTTATAGAAACTTGATATTTTGAAGCTTTCAAAAAATTGTATTCTAAAGACTGTTTAATGATGAATGAATAAAAGCATCGGTCAATGCATTCCTTTTTTATGAAACCTTAAGATTTAAAATTTCCTATATAATTGAAAAACTTATATGGATTGTTAAATTGTAGCAAGAAAAGGCTTCATTTGACTTATTGTGCCTTAGTCAAATGGAGAAATTCGAAATTCCACATCAACAAGATGACTTGAGTTGTAGTTAGTAGGAGTGAAATGGCCAAATCACTCAGTTAAATCAGTGAATTCAAGTTTGCATACTAGAATTAGAGTTTTGCATGAGTTGATTGCTAAAATCTAGCAATCTAGTGGAGATATTGTTAGTTAAACTCAATTATCTGAGCTTTAGTCATGAATAGAGTCAGTAGCAATTCATTTGAGTAGTTGTAATTGTCGTTAACTCACTGATATCCCAGCTAACTAATCCATTTACTAAAAATATCCCTATTCATGCATGAAATTTGAATTTCCTAGTTGAAGTGGAGTAAAAGGCATATTTTAATTAAAAATTATATACTAGTTGAGTGTATAGGTTTTGCATTGGAGCAGGTGATCAGTTTTTCTTGGATTTTCACAAGGAAATAGGTAATTCTCCTATCTTTTAGGAGCTAATTTCCTCAAGGATTTAAAAAGGAAATAGGAGGAAGGTTGAAGCCTATTATAGCTAAGTTTTGGTTAAAGCAGGCCTGAGAGCAGGAGATCAATATTGCAGTGCAGGTTGTGCTTCAAGGATTGAAGCAGTCATTGTAATAGATCCATATTCTCATCTGATTTAATACAAAACAAAGGAGGAGTGTTCCCAGTTGGGTTCCCCAAGAAAAATACTGTGTTCATTGTGATTTAATGATTGCATGTTATTGCATGTGTTTCTATTGTATGTTTTCCTTTTCGCAATTTGAGTAGAAGAAACTTGTGTCCATTGTTTTTACTCTAAATTCATTAGCAGTTGCAAATTTCGAGCTATTTCTACACAGTATCATAGTTATTTAAGAATACAAAGAAACCCAGTTACATATATTCTCTCAGATAAATTTTGATTTGCAGAGTTTTTGGTGCAAATATTCTTCAGTGCAGGAACAATGTCTTTCAATCGATTGAAGCTTGAGAATGCATTGGAGGGAACCTCAATTTTTTGTGCTTGGAAAGACAGGATGGAATTGGCCTTGGATGACAATGGAGTATTAGAGTACAAAAAAATTGATATTCCAAAACCACTAGATTCTGATCCAAAAGCACAAGCTCAATGGAAGAAAGACACAACAAAAGCCAGGAGGATTATTCTGGAGGGTGCCAGGGATCATGTGGTTTCAAACTTGCATGGAAAGGAGATTGATTTTGCAATGTGTAAAACTCTCATAGATCTATTCTAGAGCAACAATGATGTTAGGAAATTGGCATTGAGAGATAAATTCAAGAACATTCAAATGGGAAAAAATGAAATTGTTTTTCAATACCTATCCAGATTCACTTAGGTTAGAGATGAACTTGGAGGGGTAGGAGAAAATTTTCCAACATTTGAACTTGTGAGCTTAGCACTCCCTGGTCTTTTGAAGTCCTAGAACAACTATCAAGATCCAGTTAATGGAAGAGACAAGCTACCAAATTGGGAGATACTTTGGTCTGATTTGGTGCATGAGGAGATCATAAGAAACACTAGAGATGGTATCACATCCAAATCCGAGGAAGAAAAATTTGCTATAGAAAGAAAAGGAAAGAAGGCCCAAGGCAAGGCATAATCCAACAAGAACCATGGCAAGAAGAAAGACCTTAGTAAAATTAAATGTTTTCATTGCCATGAATATGGACACTATGCAACCAAGTGTCCACACAATAAATCTAGTATGAAATGTGTAGTAGCAGTAGGAGGTGATGCTCTAATATCACAATTCAAGTTGGATTTCACCCTCATTGCATGCATGGAAAGTACTATACAAGGGAGTGTATGGTACTTAAATTCTGGTGCTTCATTTCATATGACAGGAAGTAAGGAGTTCTTCAACACCCTGGAGGAGAAGGACCTACAGTTACACATAAAACTTGGAGATGATGGGAGGTATAGTACCAAAGTGATTGGCACTAACACCTTTAAGAGGGAGTCAGGATCCCATCTCCACATAAACAATGTAATGTATGTGCTTGGTATGAAGAAAAATTTAGATTGTTGAAGTTGTACTTGAAGACCGTGGATATGATGTGGTTTTCAATAAGGGGAAATATTATCTGAAGAATGTTGCTACTGTACTAGTAAAACAAATTGGTGTTTGGGCTAAGAATCTCTACAACCTAGAGGTAGATGCATGTATTGTATTGTGCAGCAAGGCAGAACATGTTTAGGGATGATAAGTTGGAGAGCTCTGACATAGGCGCGTGGGACACCTACACCATAGAGCTTTGAAAATAATGCATCAAATCACCACTGGACTTCCAAAATGCACCCTTGAACAACATGATGTGTGCAAGGGATGCACTCTTGGAAAATATGTCAAATCCTCCTTCCAGGGACGAGATAGCAGAGCTAGATTCATCTTGGATCGAGTTCACTCATATGTGTGTGGACCATTTTCTATAGTCTCAGTTGCAAAACATGGGTATTATGTGGATTTTGTAGATGATTTTTCCCACAAATGTTGGATATATTTCATGAAGAAGAAAGATGAGGTTTATTCAAATTTTGTTAAATTCAAGGCCTTATTTGAAAATGAAACTAGACAAAATATTAAATCCCTAAGAAGTGATAATGGAAGAGAGTATGTATCTAATTACTTCAAAGAATTATGTGCCAAGGAGGGTATTAGAAGGGAGTTGACTGCACATCAAAAGCCACAACAAAATGGGGTTGCAGAGAGAAAAAATAGAAGCATTTTTGGGGCTACAAGAGCAATGTTGCATGATCAAGGACTACCACTATACCTATGGGCAGAAGCATGCAATATAGTTATTTATTTGTAGAACAATATCCCTCTCAAGTTTCTTGGAATGATCACACTTGAAGAGGATTTCTCTGGGAGGAAACCAAATGTATCCCACTTTTGTATTTTTGGATCCATGTTTTATTGCCATGTCTCCAAATATAGTATGAAAAAGTTGGAACCTACTACAAAGAAGAGGATCTTTGTAGGATACACAAAGACAACTCATATTTACTAGGTGTATATGCCTTCACTTATGATTACTGTGATGAGGATAGATTTCAGAGTTGATGAGGATAAGTCCATGAGAATATCTCTAGAGTGAGAGATGAGAATTCCACCAGAGGAGGAGCTTTTAGCTCCAAAGGACGAACCCCAGTCACATCCACAACATGTTGTGGGGCAGCCACATGTGGAGAACTAGAGAGAAGGTATAGTGGAGGCACCCACTCACATATATCCTTCCAGATAAGGGAGGAAGAGAACCAGGGAGGCAAAAGGATTGGTGTAGGATGACCAGGAGCATGTGGAGCTCCTAGCTCCTTTCCCTAATAGAGGACATCACCAGAAAAATATACTAAATATATGGCACTCATGATAGAATGGATTGATTTTTGGCCTTCTTCATTTAAGGAAGAATAATTCTAGCAGGTGTGGGTAGATGCCATGGTGGAGGAGTATGACTCCATCATGAAGAATGATGCTTGAGAGGTTCTACCTAGACCCGAGGGAAAATATATTATTGGCTCCAGGTGGGTGTATAAGGTGAAACATGCAACAAACGATAATGTTGAGAAGTAGAAGGCCATATTTTTGGCCAAAGGCTTCTCATAGGTAGAGGGAGTTCATTATGAGGAGACTTTTTCCCATGTGGTAACATATTCTTCTATCAGGACCATTCTAGCATTGGAAGCACAATTTGGGTGGAAGATCTGCCAGATGGATGTTAAGATTGTCTTCCTCAATGGAGTAGATAAGGGAGAGATCTACATTGGGCAGCTTAAGGGATTTGAGGCATTTAACAAGGAGACACATGTGTGTAGACTTAGCAGAGCCCTTTATGATCTCAAACAAGCACCTCATGCTTGATACACTCACATAGATTCCTATCTCAGTGGATTCGGCTTCACTAAGAGTGAAGCAGATGCCAATCTCTACTACATTCTGGGAGATGGAAGTCTACTCATCTTAGTCTTGTATGTAGATGATTTGATACTGATAAGAGATGAGAGGTTGATCTAGTCTTGTAAGGAGGACCTTGCAAGAGAGTTTGAGATGAAGGGTATGGGCTTGATGCACTACTTCCTTGGTTTGGAGGTGTGGTAGGGAGATGGCGATCTATTTGTTGGTCAAGGGAAGTACACCTATGAAATACTTCAGAGATTCCACATGAAATATTGCAAGCCCATGGAAAATCCTCTAGCTACTAATTGGAGGAAAGAGGATGTTTATATAGGAGAGGCAATAGATGGCACTATCTATAGACAGTTGGTAGGTTCCTTGATGTACTTGGTGAACACAAGACCTAATATTTGTGTTGCAGTTAAGCAACTTAGTTAGTTTATGGTGGAGCCTACCAATCTTCACTAGAAAGCAAAAACACATGTTCTCAGATATCTCAAAGGCACAATATATTTTGGTTTATGATACAGGAGGACTGATGGAGTGAAGATCCAAGGATTCATAGATGTAGATTGGGCAGGGAGTCCATCTGACAGGAAGAGCACATCATAATTTGTCTTCAATGTTGGGTCAACAACATTTTCTTGGTACATTAGGAAACAAATATTTGTAGCACTTAGCTCAACATAGGCCGACTATATGGTTGCTAGTCAATAAGCATGCGAGGCTATTTGGATGAGGAAGATCCCACTTAATCTCTTTAGTTAGGGGATGAACCTACATTAATCGACTATGACAATCAAACTTGTATCAAAATCTCTAAAAATCTAGTGTTTCATGATAGGTCCAAGCATATAGACATCAGGTACCATCACCTGAGCAATTATGTGCAAAGGAGGATAATCATGTTATAGTACATTCCTATAGAGGAGTAGGATGTAGACATATTGAAAAAGGCTTTATTAAGAGGCAAGTTTGAGTTCCACAGGAGTAGGATTTGGGTGGTTAATAACCCTTTTCTTGCTAAGAGGGAGTGTTAAATTTTAGCAAGAAAAGGCTTCTTTTGACTTGTGCCTTAGTCAAATGGATAAATTCGAAATTCCACATCAGCAGGATGACTTGAGTTGTAGCTAGCAGGAGTGACATGTCCAAATCACTCAGTTAAATCAGTTAATTCACGTTTTTAGGCTAGAAGTAGAGTTGTGCATGAGTTGATTGTTATTATATGGAAATATAATGGAGTTATTGTTAGTTAAACTGAATTATTTGAGCTCTAGTCATGAATAGAGTTAATAGTAGTTCAGTTGAGTAGTTAGGATTGTTGTTAACTCACTGATCTCTCATTTAACTAGTAAATTTATAAAACTAACCCTAGTCATGCATGGAATTCAAATTTACTAGTTGAGGAAGAGGAAAAGGCACATTGCAATTATTAATTGTATACTAGTTGAGTATACATGTTTTACATTGGAGTAGGTGATTAATTCCTCTTGGATTTGTGCAAGGAAATAAGGAATTCTCCTAGCTTTTAGGAGTTAATTTCCTCAAGGATTGCACAAGGAATTTGGAGGAAGGTTGAGGCCCATTTTAGATAAGTGTTGGTCAGAATAGTTCAGAGAACAGGGGATCAATATTGTAGTGAAAATTGTGCTTCAAGGATTGAAGCTGTCATTGTAATAGATCCATATTCTTATCTAATTTAATACAAAACAGAGGAGGGTTTTTCCCCAGTTGGGTTCCCTAGGAAAAATATTGTGTTCATTGTGATTTAATGATTACATGTTATTGCATGTGTTTTTATTGTATGTTTTCATCTTCGTAGATTGAGTAGAATAAATTTTTCTATTTTTTCAGTCTGAATTCATTAGCAACTACATATTTTGATTTATTTGCACATAGGTAATGAAGTTTCTTTTTATGCAACCAACTCACAAAATAGAAGAAAAGATAGATCAATGACTTGATAAATAGCCTCTTGGAGGGGGCAACCTCCTTTACATCACATAAATGAACAATTTGTGGACGATACAAATGATAATACCTCCTTGGTAGATATAGGAGTCTAAGGGGTCACAATATAATTAGAGCCTACATAACAATAATAATGTAAGGGCACAAAAATAACAATATGGGGGATACATGGGCATAACAATAACAATAGGGGAATACACTAACAATAACAATAAGGGAGATACACTAGTATTATATGGACCTAACATGCCCCTCTCCTTCAAAAAAGTGTTGTCCTCAACGCTTGAGTATTTTCATATGCTTCTGTATAAAATTCTCATCCTCCCATGTGGAATCTTCAACAGGTAAGTTCTTCCACTTAATGAGATACTCTAAAATTAATTGATTTTGTAATTATCAGGTTCTTGTTTCCATGACTACTTCAGGTTCAAATATGATTTTTCCTTCTTTGTCAAGTTTTGGAAACATTGTTTGAACTGGAAGTTTTTCACCGATAACCTTATTTAAGAATGAAACATGGAAAATTGGGTGTACTCAGGAAGATGCAAGAAGCTCCAATTTGTATGCCATAGTACCAATATTTTGCAACACCTTGTACGAAACATAGTACTTGGGTGATAATTTATTATCCTTCTTATCTTGCTTGAGGGCCATTTGTTTGTATGGTTGTAGCCATAAAAATACCCAATCGCCTACATCAAAACTTCTTTCACTACAATGTTGATTTGTCTGGTGTTTCATTCGATTCTATGCCAGAGAGAGGTTATCCTTTAAAAGTTAGAAAACTTGTTGTTGATTCTCAATGTGATCTTCCACTGCTTGAACCTTGGAATTTTCTCTTAAAGATGATGTGATGGATGGTCAATGATATCCATAAAGTTCCATAAATGGGGTCATTTTTGTTTTAGTATGGAAGGAAGTGTTATACCACCATTCGGCTAGAGGTAACCACTTGAAGCTTGTGTTTGTTTATTAGATACAAAGAAGCAAAGATATCATTTTGAACATTTGTTCACTATCTCAGTTTTCCTGTCAGATTGAAGATGATAAGATGAGCTATGAGCTAATTGAGTACCAAGACAAGAAAATAGTTTCGTCCAAAAATTTCCACTGAAAATGGGATCTCTATTACTTACAAGAATATTTGGGTTTCCATGTAGCTTTTGAAATTTTTCCATAAATGCAGTAGCAAATGTACTGGCTTTAAAACGATGAGATAATGCACAAAAGTGTGCATACTTGGTAAGTCTATCAAATACCACCATGATGACACTCTTTCCTTCAGACCTAGGTAAACCTATGATAAAATACATTGAGACCTCCTCCAAATGCTGACTTGGAATGGCTAAAGGATGTAACAGACCTTAGGTCTTTATTGTCTCAACTTTATTTTGTTGGCAAACCAAACATTTTTCCACAAACTTCTGAATATCATATTTAAGGCCATCCCAAAAAAAATCTTCCTTGACCTTATGGTAAGTTTATAAAAATCTTGAGTGCCCTCCTAATGGGGAGGTTTGCAATTCCAAAATAATATTTTGTTTGAGTTGGGAATTCTTACAAATATATAAGTGATCTTGGTACCATAATGAATCATTTTTCGAGCTAAATGTATCATATGTACTAGGATCTTGCTGCAACTTTTGAATTAGTGTCCAAACTTCGTCTTCATTCTTCCATTCATCCCTTGATTTGGTTATACAATCTAGTTGGATAATAGAAATGACACAAACCAATGGTTCCACATCCCCATCCTTTCTTGAGAGTGCATCTACAATAACATTTTTCTTCCCTTTTTGTAGATGATTTCAAAGTCATAACCCAACATATTTGTGACCCATTTTTGTTTCTCTTGTGAAGATAATATTTCTTCCAGAAATTATTTAAGACTATTATGATCTGTTTTTACCTTGAAATGTCTCCGCATTACGTAAGGTCGCCATTGCTTTAGTGCATGTAGTGTTGCTAACATTTCCTTCTCATAAATATGTTTTGTGTAAATACTTTCCTTTGATTGAATGACTATCAAAATCAATGAGCCTTCCTTCTTGCATTAAAACAACACCAATTCCATTTCCTGAGGCATCACATTCCACAGGAAAAAGGTTTTTGTGAAGTCTAGCGTAGCTAAGAGCGACACTCATCACATTGCCTCTTTAAGATGTTCAAAGGTCTTAATTTCTTCTAGAGTCCAAGAAAATTCACATTTCTTTAGTAATGTTGTTAGAGGTACCGCTATTCTCCCATAATTCTTAAGAAACTTGCGATAATACCCCATCAACCCAAGAAATCCTCGAAGATGCTTTATCATTGTGGGGATTTTCCATTCCTTATTAGCTTTAATTTTCTTAGGGTCTACCTTAACACCCTCATGAGATACAATATGACCCAGATATTCCACCTCCTATACTCCAAAGAAACCTTTGGAGGTTTTTGCATATAATTGTTTCTCCTCCAATAGTTTGAGAACCCTATCAACATGTTGAACATGATCCTTCCAAGACTTGTTGTATATTAGTATATCATCCAAAAATACTAACACAAATTTTCCAAGGAAGGGTTTTAAAATGGAATTCATCAAACCTTGAATTGTGGAAGGTTCATTGGTAAGGCCAAAAGGCATGACCAAAAATTCATAATGACCCTCACGAGTTCTAAATTTTGTTTCAAAATGCCTTCAATCTTCAATCTAATTTGATGATATCCTAAACGAAGATCCAAATTGGTGAAGTAAATTTCTCCATGTAATTCATCCAACAATTCATCAATGACAAGAATGGCAAATTTATCTTTAATAGTGAGCTTGTTGATCTCCCTATAATATGGACACATGCACCATGATCCATCCTTCTTGTGCACCAATACTACTAGAGAAGAGAAAGAATTTTGACTAGGTTGAATTATACCAGATTATAGCGTTTCTGCAATCATACATTCAATTTCACTCTTTTGGGCATAGGAATATCTATACGGCCTGATGTTTTGAGGAACACTTCCTGGAATCAAATGAATAGCATAATCATGATCATGAATAGGTGGGAGGTCTTTGGGAGTCTCAAATACCTTAGAATGATTTTCCAATACTTTTTGGAGATCTAGAGAAATAGATGATTTCGATGTTTGAACAACTAGTGAGCACAATTGTGCAATTACACCCTGTTTTTCTTTCTTTAGAATATTTGTCATGTCATTAGATATGATTACCTTTCTTGGTTTCCCTATGACACCCCTTAATTCAATTCCTTTCCTAATTCCCAAAAAAAATCAAGTTTTTTTTTTTTTTTTAATTAAAAGCTATCGTCCCCAAAGATTGTAACCATTGGACTCCTAGTACAACATCAACACCACCCATTGGAATGGAAAGCATTCAATTATTCAATACATATTCCCCCATGGTTATCTTGATATTATGGCACTTTCTAGAACAATTTATAGTTCCTCCATTTGCAACCATCACTTACACTATGTTGTTTCTAGAGCAATTTATAGTTCCGCCATTTGCAACCATCACTTACACTATGGTGTTTCTAGAGCAATTTATAGTTCCTCCATTTGAAACCATCACTTGACACTATGGTGTTGAATATAAGAAGTAATTCAATTCCTTGGATATCTTACAATGAATAAAATTATGGGTACTACCCGAATCAATCTGCACTATTACCTTGTTCTTCTTGATATGTCCTTCTATATTGAGAGTTTGAGGAGTGGTAATTCCTACCAATGCATTACAAGATATGGTCAAATTCATTTCTTCTTTATTTGTGGTTGGTTCCTGGTGTATATCCTCTTCTTTTAATGTTTCTTGTTCCTTTTCTTCCTCCTCTTCACAATCTATGTAAAATACTTTCTTCTCGACACACTTAAGACCTTTAGTGTATTTACTATCACGACTATAACAAATCCCTTTCTCTCTTTTTTCCTCAAATTGTTGTGGCATCAAACTTATAGGTTGTGGAAGGCTAGGAGCAAAAACACTTCCATATTTATAGTTGTGAGTGGGATACTTCCTTGTTGCCATAATTTTGCTTTCAACTTTTTTTCCACCCTAAATGCCTTCTACAATGAATTAGGTTCCGAAAGGCGAGCCTCATGTTGGATGTTATAATTTAAAGTCCATATGAAGACATCAATCATATGCTCCTCTGGAATATCATTTACCCTAATATTCAATTTTTGGAAGTCCCCAATGTGCTCTGCCATTGAACCCTTTTGTTTGAGATGTATGAATTGGCTAAAGGTGTTGCTCTTTGTATCCTCATAATGTGCTATCATTTCCTCCATAAAAATTGACCAAGTGACAAGTGGTTTACGAGGACAAAGCCATCAATACCATACAAATTTATTGAGTTCTAAATATAAAATTCAATGCATACCTTTTGTGTGTGTTGCACATTATGGAGATCAAAATATTTCCCCATTTGTAGTATCCATGTTACCGGATCCTTGCCATCAAAATTCCTCCTATCGATCTTTAGAATATGGTGGGTCTTCAATCCAAAGTGAGTCTCTAAAATCATGATTAACATTCCTTTTGTTCTCATCATGAGTTTCATCAAATATCTTTTCACCATTAGGAAGCATTTCTTGTAGGAACTTTGTCAAACCTTCCATCTTAGCTTTCATGTTTACTTTTAATCCGTCCTTCAAACCCTCCATGTCTAATTTTAATCCATCCTTGAAACCTTCCATGTTTGATTTTAAACCATTATACAAACCATCCATCTTATCTTCCATTTCATTTGTTATTACTCTTTGCAAGAGCGAAATTTGTTGCACTTGGTATCGTAATTTTGATATATCATGTTGTATTTCTTCCTCTTCTTCATGCACCATAGTAAAGCTTTTTGGTTGCTTACTATGCGTTTTCATTTTCTTGCTTTGAGTAATTTTGGAATCAAATAATGATATTTATGTTTCATTATTCCCCTTGAATCACTTCAAACTATTTTTTCAAACAAAAGTTATGCAAATTTTAAAAAAAATACACACCTTTTTCTTGTTTTGCGAGAGCTCGACATTGAATCTACTGTATCTCTATAATTTCAGATCTTCAAGGTCTGAAATTTTGTTTGTGGTATCTCTATGAGTCTTCTTTCCAACACCACAAGTCAAACTAATATTGGAGTTTTAAAGAAGGAGTTATGCCCAAACTCCCATGATGACTTGATTATAGACTAGTTCAGTAGAGTGAACATGTACGAAATGGCACGTGTCGTTGTTTCAACATTCAACTCTCAAAATGCTACATGATAAACTACATTTCATGAATTTTCATTAATCTTTTATGAAATTCAAATCTAATCCTTAGAGATAAATAAATGATGATTTCCCCCCTAGGTCACCTGTTTGAGACTGAATTTTGGGGCCTGCAAAAACCTTAACTTCCTCGGATCATATCTCCGAAAATATAGCGAGCCAATATCTAAAATTTGTACGTGATGTTCACCAAGATTTTGGCTCCACGTGGTCACAATTTTAGACTTAGAATCCTCATCAAAAAAAATTATAGTGAAAATACCAAGATGACCTGTTTGAAGAAGCGAAACCCTATAATCCAAAGCTTTGATTCCAAATGTTATGCCACCGGATTACAAAATATAAGAAAATATAGACCAACTACTTGGGAAATAGCCTCTTCGATGGGGAAACCTCATTTACATCGCATAAATGAACAATTATTGGATGATACAAATGATAAGCTTCCTTGGTATATGTAGGAGTTTAAGGGGTCACAATATAATTAGAGCCTACATAACAATAATAATGTAAGGGCACAAAAATAAAAATAGTGGGCTTCTATGGGGCACACCAATAAAAATATGGGGGATACATGGGCATAACAATAACAATAGGTGACTACACTAACAATAACAATAAGGGGGATACACTAGTATTATAGGGACCTAACATTTAGATTATCATATTGGAATTAAAATCATGGAGGTGGAGTGTGATGTAGCATATGTGTCATACACCTTGCCTTACCATGGAGAAATTTTGCACCATTATTTAGAACCTTATAATGCTCCAAATAAATTCTGCAATGCTACTCAAAACTTTGTAATTCTATGGAGAACCTTGTAGTGCTACATAGAAATTCTATATCACTACTAAAAACATTGAAATGCTCCAAATAATAATGCAAAAATGCTATAGGGAATATTTTAGTGGTTGTGTAGAAAATATTTCAAATACGATAAGGAATATTTTGGAAATTTTACAGGAAATTATTTCAAAATTTGTGCAAGGAATATTTAAATATGTTGAAGGGAATAATTTTGAGGAACAATTACAAAGAATAACTTGCTATTGGTTTCAAAAATGTATATATGGTAAACCATAAATGGTCTATGGTTTTACTATGCATTATAAATTGAGTGTGAAAATGGACAAAAGTGTGTGAGGGTAATTTCAGCTTATTGTAATGTTGCTAAATTTCTCCATAATTAAGCCATTGTTGAATAGTATTTTAGAGTGCACAAAATCCTTGTATTGTAGTTATTTGTAGTTGAATAACAAATTGAGTATCCTTCGTAGTGTAGGGTTTTTCTTTGGGAAGGGTTTTCCCTAGGATATTTTGCTATTACTTTTTTCTTTCTTTTTTATGTATGTAATTATTTAATTTGAATTTTCTACACATTATTCTCTCATTGATTAGAATAGGAAGAATTTTATATGCCTCATCTTCCTTTCATTTGGTATCATAACTCAATCACCTTGAATACAATTTGTTAACAAGGTATTTTGATCTAATCTTTGCTTGAGTGGGAGCTTGTGTATATGGAAGTCTTGTTGTAGGAAAATTACGAGCATATCTAGATTATAAATGGAGAACTGTAATGATACTAAATTTAAGTTGTGAGAGCTCAAAATGGAGTATCTTTGCATAGATAAATATCTATGGGTTGTTGTATTAGGAACCCAACTCATTAGTATGACAAATGATTAATCAGTGGTGTTGCAGAGAAATGAAAGAAACATTATTATGATATACTTGGTCAATTCTGTGTTACTGATTATTTTTTAATAAAATACTACAACATCTCTTTGGAAGAAATCGGGGGATGTCTAATTGGTTGAATCCATGGTTAATAAACTTTTCTATGGAGAAGGTTGATTTCCTTGAGAATAGTTTAAGTAGATTTTATAGCTGAGAAATTGAATGCATAAAAATGCTATTGTGACCCATTTGATCTCAGTTGGATTAGAAATGGATGATGATGATCATTGTATGAATCTTTCATGTTATTTACCAAATTCACGGGAAAAATTGGTAATTCCCATTAGAAGCATTATAACATTGGTTCTTGATGAGTTCATAGCTAATTATTGTTAGAGGAGGTGAGATGAAAATATTTTGAATCCACCAATGAGGCTTTGACCATATTTGGAAGATCAAAGGAATAGGGAAAGAAGAGAGAAACATATGGATACAATTCTCATGGGATACATAAGTCTCTAAGAAATCCAAGAAAAAATATTAGAGCTATAGAAATGTAAATTTTTTTAGAAAGGATTGCAAGGAACAAAAGAAGATTATGATGATGTAAAATACACCTTTTATGCAACTTTGACAACCCATGTCAGCTAGAGAGCAAGTTGATAGACTTTGGAGTTTCGTTCCATATGAATTATTGTTGGCACTAATCTTCAATGCATAAACAATATGATAGTTGGTTTCTATATCTTCATGACTACTCTCCTTGTATCGTAGTTGGACATGGTAGAGTCTTAATTAGATTCCTTGATGGAAAATTAAAGGGGATCAATGGAATTTTGGTATTTCATGTTTAGAAAAAACACTATTATTAGTAGGCACATTGAATGGTGTCAGTATGTAGGTTGTTTTATTTAAAAAAAAATTCAAGATGGTCCAAGGAGATATGGTACTTAATGAACATGTTCAATAGGAACCGTGTTCTAGCTTCATGCATGCACTAATGAGTGTAATTTTATTTTTAATTTCAACAATGGAGATATTTATAGAATCTACTTCTTCATAGTTAAACCTCTTGATTTAGAAAGCAAGCTACCTATAGAGAAGGCAATGCTATGGCACTAGGTATTGGACCATATAGGTAAGAATTGCCTATTTATCTGATCATTGTATATATAGAAAAAAAAAAAATCCAATTCTATTCTAGTTCTCATAAATCTTTTGGGTTGTTGGACTTAATTCCATTCTAGTTATCATAAATATTTTGCGTTGTTGAGTGTGTTGGGATATCGCAAGTGTGTGTTGTTAGATTGCGAGTGTACGTTCTCATTGATGTTAAATTCAAGAAGCATGATGAAGAGCATGTTTTTATTGATATCAAGTCAGGAAGCATGATGCAGAGCAGGTTTTCATTGATATCAAGTCAGGAAGCATGATAAAGAGCATGTTTCCATTGATTTCAATAGTGCTATTATTGTTGTCCTTAACATTATCTAGCTTGATGTCAAGGATGAAGTTGCATTCTGGGTAGCTTGTCTTTGAAGGCCATTCTTCTCTAATTCCATTGTCTAAAATAGAATCAAAGTTTCATGGTTGAATAACTTGTTTTGAGAGATTTCCAACATTATATGGAAATTCATCTAACTCCAAAGGATTGAGGAGGAAAACACATTTAAAGTGAGTTGGATCAAGAAAGGTTCTAGCCTGCTCAAATTTTTAGTATGGGAGATTGGATCCCAGGCCAATATGGACTAACCTAGTAGGCCAAGGGTTGGAATGAGCCTAGTTCGGTATGTGTGTAGTGTAGGACAATACTGAAATATGCTTACATACAGAATGGGAATAAATTAGCTTTGACGATGGTAGCTTATCTCTAAGAAGAGATGTGGTGGCTACATGCCTCTGAACTATGTTACAATGAGGGTCAGGGGCCTTTCTATTATTTAACAACAAGGGAAAACCATAAACAACCAAAACCCTAACCCAGGAGATGGAACACCAAGGGTTTTTGGGTCCTGTTGTGGTTAGTTGGGTAACCAAATTCTCGAGGTCGTAACTTGGTAATTTGATCTTTGTTTGCTGCGTACGATACTTTGTTGGAAATATCTCTCTAAGTACTACAGGATTTGTTGCAGGCCCCTACCGATGAGCCTGTTGTGGACCTCCAAAAAACATCATTTATGGGGTAAAAAAAGCTCCAGAAGTTCAGGACCTAAAAAACTGATAAAAATAGTAAATTCTGTTATAATCAAGGAAACATATGAAACCAACTGGAGGTATAGGTGGAATAGGTAGGTGGCCACCAATATCCACCTGGATCGGTCCTCCCCCCTTAGGAATCAATGGTCTCCATTGCGTACATATCCCCCATGTGGTGAGGAAATTTCTATTGAACCTAGTCCCTAGTGAACCACTTGCCCTAGTGAAGGAGTTGGCCTGCTTTGACAACTTGGTAAAGTTGGAACCTCTGTTGGTGAATGTTCTTGATTTGTGTGTCCATGATCTTGTTAGTTGTAGCTTGCTCGATGCAGATGGGTTTGAGCTCTTTTGGTGTCAATTACTCAGCAACATCGGATGTGTCCAACAACGGGGGAAAATATGTTTGCAGCAGGTCCATATTGAATATTGGGTGCATTCCAAGGAATGATGGAATGTTTCACTCAAAGGCATTGTCCCCTACATCCTTGATGATGGTGTATGACCCATATCATGTAAAACGAATTTTGCAGTGGGACCGAGTGAGGAACTCCTTCTATAAATGCTACGAAACTTTGTCGCCCACTTGGAACGTTTGTGGCACCCGATGCTAACCATGACACTATTTATACTTAGCATTGGCTCTATCCAGTATGTCATGGACCTGTTGGAGGATGTGTTGAATTCACTCAATGAAGTTGTTAGCCCTGTCAGCTTCATCTTGGACATGAGCTGAATCTGCATGAGTAGTTGCAAATGTTATGGCCACATCAATGGGTAGTGGCTGGAATCCCAATCCCACCTGAAAGGGGTTGTGGCCAGTCGAGCTATGGAGAGGTTTTGTTGTAACTATGTTGGAAATAGGGGAGGATTTCATCCCATGTGCGTGGATTATTCTATTTTTACATGCACATAATGTGCATGATCATCCTATTGACGACCTCTATTTGGCCATCAATTTGGGGGTGGAAGGTTGTAGACTTAGTTTGATTGATATCTAGCATCGACTAGAGGCTTGACCAAAAGGTATTCAGGAATCTATTATCGTAATCTGAGATAATGGACTATGGGATCCCAAAGTGTAACCACACTCGTTCAAAAAATATCTTAGTAGTGGCTTCTATTGTGATACTCTTCTTGTAGGCTGCCAGAATGGCCATCTTAGAGAATCTATTGATGACCACAAAAATAGAACCATTTCCATGCTTAGTAGAAGGAAGGCTCGACATGTAATCCATGGATATGGATTCCCAAGGCCGACTAGGAGTAGGCAGAGGAGTATATGGGCCTTGTCTCTTGATGGTTGGTTTGGCAATGGCGTAATCAGTGCAATATTTGATGTAATTCCCAACATCCTATCGAAGGTTCGACCAATAAAAATAATTTTGTAGAACTACCAATGTTTTCTCTACTCTAAAATGTTCAATGACTCGAATGTAGTGCGCCTCCTAAATCATCTTGGCATGCTCACTTGAAGGAACACAGAGGTGCCCCAGGTGGCATAACAATGCACCTTGGAGGTGAAAATCAAGAAATTTCTTACCTTCCAAGAACATCTGGTATGTGTTGTTAAATTCTGGATCACTCTTGTAAAGATGCGGCCACCCCGAAGTCTCATGTCCACAAGGGTCAAGCACAGTGGTTAGCACCATAATCGATGCTCGGTTGAGACAGTCTGCAAAATTATTGGTGTTTCCTTTCGTGTACTTGATGTTCAAATGGAACTATTGCAGATATGTGGACCATTTCTAATGGTGATCGTTCTGCAACTTCCCTTGTGTCTGTATGAACTCCAAGGGCTGGTGGTCTGTGGGGATGACTGTTTCTTTCCCCATAATGTAATGCTTCCATTATTGGTAGGCCTGCATAATAAAATACATCTCTTTGTCATAAGTGGGATATTTTAATACTTTATTTGAAAGTGTCTCACTCTGATATGTCATTGGACCCCCCTGCTGGGTAAGAACTGCACCAATAACATAGTCAGAGGCATCTGTCTCAATTTCAAATGGTTGTTGTGGTTCTGGTAATGTGAGAACTGGTGCAGAGAAAAGGCAATGCTTCAAATCTAAAATCTCCTTCTGTTGGGTTTCATACCAAAAGGAATTTTCTTTTGCTCCACCCCTGGTGACTTGAATCAAAGGCCAAGTGATGTGAGAGAATCCCAACACGAACCTGCGATAGAAATTGGTAAGACCCATAAAGTTGAAGAGCTATGTTAGAGTGGATGGGGCTGACCAATATCGAATAACTTGTATCTTGGTTAGGTCCACATGCACACCCCACTCATTAATTATTTACCCTAGATATTGAACCTGGGTCATACCAAAAGTGCATTTTTCCAAATTGGCATACAACTTTTGTTGTCACAGGGTTTGGAGGACCTGTCGAATATGGTGTATGTGCTCTTCCAAACTCAATCTGAAAATCACGATGTCGTTTAGGTACACTACCACGAATG
Organism: Pinus taeda; assembly: GCA_000404065.3. NCBI lineage: Eukaryota > Viridiplantae > Streptophyta > Pinopsida > Pinales > Pinaceae > Pinus > Pinus taeda. Next base: position 53,772 of record APFE030780291.1, on the reverse strand, counting down.
AGTTGGTGAAGGGTCGCAAGCATGGAAAATTTAAGGTTTTCACATGTGGGTTAATATTCCATGTTTTTTTCCAACAAAAAAAAGATTTGCCAATTTCCATTTTTCTAAAAGTAAATTCGCCCAAAATTTATAGCATAAAATTATCAATAAGGTCACCGCACTCCATAGGGGGGTCAAATGGAACAAAGAGGAGAGGCCTAAGACCACTACAACCAAGAAAAAATTCTTCTTTTACAATGAGAAACCCATAGAGGATAAAAATGGAGTGAGGAGAAAAATATTTCCATACCCTTGGGATGAGGTGGCATACCATATCCTCAAATATATTTAACGTGAAGGAAGGCTCGACATTGTATATTCCTATCAGTTGTGATTGATTTACTTGCTCATATTTTAAGTAGATTTACTTGCCCGAGAGAGACTTGGAATTCTTCATTTCCTTCTCTATTCCACAAAAGAAATGAGCATAAGGGTGAAAGAGGGAAAAAAATATTATCTAGCTCACCATGCATTGATAATATTGATAGTCCTAGATGCATTGGAAAGCCTACAAAACTGTGTCTCTTGTAATGATTTCGTAAACATAGAAAGATAAGCCTTTTTGGAAACCCAAGTCCAACCTAAATTGGAGATAGAGGGGGTAGAAACAAAAGAGGAAATTGAATTAGAATCAAAAGAATAAGTTGTGATTGAAGGGGAGGAATCAAAGAAAGAAACAGAAGAAAAGATAGAAAAAGAGGTAGAAAGATAGACAAAGACACAAGTTGAAATAGAGGCATAAGTAGAAATGATTGAGGAAGGGTTGGCTAAACTCAATTTGATAGAATCATAGGCTAAAAAGTCCCAAGAGGTTATTAATACATCATCCATAGCATCAAAGAAGAAGAAAATTGGGGAAAAAGAGAGCACTCCAAAAGGAAAATTAGAAGAAGAAGTTGATGCTATCTTAACATCCATTATTACCCTAATGAAGCCCAATGTGAGGAAACCAAGGGAAACCCCTATTTACTTTAGAGGAAGAAAGAGAAATAGAATAAAGCAAGGAAAACCTTAGCCACCTTCTCCCACTATAATCATCATTGAGGAGTCAATTAGCCATAAGGAGGAAAAACCTAAAAGGGAATTTGAACAAGGATTTAAGATAACCTTGACATCACTCAAGGGAAAATAACCACAAGCTCATCCAAAAGGGTCGAGCACTCAAGATACGATGCTTTTAGAACAACTCTCAGTGCCATAGGAATAGAATGCAGAGCTACAGGAAAAGATTGTAGAACCACAAGGGAAAAATATAGAGCTACAAGAACCAAATCTTTAGCTAGACCTCTCATCTTAGTATTCTTGGATTGATGCAGGGCAGATGCTTCCTATCCACCTTGCACCAATCCTATTCTTTGAACTAGAGAAAGATAGAGGTAGAACTTAGAGATGGATACAAAAAGTCCAAAGGGATTGCAGACGTTGGCATTATGGAGGGAAATATGAAGAAGATGAGGGAAGAAATGGAAAACATTAGATTCCATGAATAAAACATAAGGTACCATATATATAAGGAAAACAAGAAGTTGAAATCCTAGTTGCAGCAAACAAAAAAGATGCTACAGGAGAAATAATACGAAATTGCCACCATGGCTAGTCTCTCCATGGAGGGCATACATTGCAGACACCCTTCAAAAACTTATTCTCCATTTTTACAAGATAAGTGGTGTCAATTTCAAATTAGGACATTGGCACAACAAGGTTACCTTCTCCTAAAATATGTAACAAAATTCATTCATTTTTGTCTCAAATGTAGCATTGAGGATAGTGCCAGAATTGCATAATTTTATATGCATAATCTAGTGCTTGACATGAATATTTGGGACCCAAATTCTCAATTAAGTTACATACAATTAATGGATATAGATCATGGTTGAAAGATGAAGAAATCGGGGCAAAGGAGATTGAAAGGATACTATCCAAGGAGGTAGAAGAACCACTATGGGTCAGGGCATAACTACCAACCCCACATCTCATCTTTTCCGATCACAGGGTCATAGTATAAGATCCTAAAATGGAAACATTATGTAAAGAAAGGAAAGAACAAATAATCCTTCACTTTGAAGATACCTTCAAAGTATTGGTAGAGGAAATCTTTTAGGCATGGCAAAGAAGATGGAATACCTTGCCACACAGTTTAAGAATAAGAGAATACCATTCACCTGAGAGGTTAAGGAATGCATTGGACAAAACACCCATGTAAAAAAGAATAATCCAAAGGCTTGGATTCCACTAGATTGGACTCAAGTTCATTTATCCTTTATAATAGGCCTACAAGAGAATTAGGATCAAGAAGAGGAAAATAGGGCGTGGACACAAATTGAGGAACATGGAGTGTTTCATCCAAAAGGGTATACCACATCGGAGACAACTTGGGATGTCAAACAAACCATTACAACAACGAATGTGAAGCACCAAGATGAATAAGTTGCTTAGAGGATGAGAAATAGTTTCAATAGTGGGATATGATGAGCCTCCCAAATAGGTATAACTTAAGGCCCATCTAGCCATCCTTAGGCGCATTTAACCTTTCATTCTGCACTTTCTAATGTCTTTTTCAACTTGGATATGTTCTTAGGAGCGTTGAGAGATTATTTACATATTGTGTGTGCTTAACACGTTAATTGTGAAAGATATTGAGGATATCCTATGCAGATCATGCAGGAGTCCAATAAGAGAAGATTATGGGGCTTGTCCCCTGCTAAAGGATAATCACAACTCGATTGGCTCGAGGACATTTACCACCTCCCTATAGCTGCGAGTATACTAGGGAACTAGATCCAAATTTTAGGAATTTTGGAGGGAAGCAGTCCTTTCTTCAAGGAGACTTCCCCTCAAGCATTTTTTGTATAAATAAGGGGCCTTATTCGAAACTTTGGAGAAGATATTCAACAGTAGAGAAAGGCTTTCTCTCTTGTGATTTCAATTTGTTAGGTTTCATGTATGAGAAAATTTGTTGATTAATGAAAAACACTCTTTTTCTTCCAGTTTTATTTTATTAAGGGAGATGACTCCCCTTGGGTTAGGGCCCAACCCAAGTACTCAAGCCCCCTTCTTGAACATTTAATTTCCATTCATTAAGTTCAGTTATGTTTTTCTATAAATCTCATATCTGAAAAGTGTGGTCTCTACATGGTTAGTGGATAAGTCTCACTCTAAGTTTGTTTATGTACTTTGCTCTAATAGACTCTGTTGTATCTCTGAGATGATAATGGTCAGCTATCATGCAGGGCATCTAAAATATTTGTTTTTGGGGGTTTTGTTTTAATTTTGGAGGACCAATGTATGAAACAAATTTAAAAAAGTCATGCCTAACGTTTTTGAATAGTATTAATATTTAAACAAAGGGCTGCTATTAAAATCCACACACTGATATAGCTTGTTTGGTGATGAGCAAAAACTGAAAGATGATATGACTATTTTCAATTTTCAAATAGAAAATTAAATAATCATAAGTAAGAAAACCTTAAAAAAATGTTAAAAAAGTTTAACAGAATATGCCTAAGATTACAAAAATGTTGATGATTTTATGATTTAGAGGGAATTAGTTAAACAAACAGTTTATATAATTCGTTCTCTTTAAAGGTGATCACTTCAGAAGCTTATAGGAGTTAATTGAACCACAACTATTCCTACCTGTTTAACTTTTTAAAACTTAAGAATATGAAGAAAGAATACAGTAAATGAAAACTGGAAAACTTACAGGGAACAAAAAACTGTATGAATCAAAACTCAGAATCCTTTGCTTTTGTATTAATGATTCAGAAAAAGCCAAGTACATTTAATCCTTACAAATGTTTCTTTCAAGGGTGCAACCCTTAATAAATCTTGAAAGGGAGTTATTTATAAATCTTAGAGCTAAGAAAATATCTTAAAGAAATTTACAAAAATAGATCAATAAAAAATCAGGAATATAAACTGATAGTCGATCTGTCACTATTTTGGTGTTGAGTTGTTGATGACTATTCTTGGAAAAGCTAAAAATTGTTCAACTATTGATGACCTTTCCTAGAAACACTAAATGATGTTTCATCCTCTTTTCAATCAAGTAAATCAGTTAACTATTCCCAACGTTTCTTATCAGGGATAGATAACTTAGTTACTCTTCGGTAAACTTCATCCATTTCTGTATATTTAGTAAAAGTGGGCTTTATTGAAAATATATGTCTAATTTCATTTAGAATGAAAAAGGCATCCCTTAGTGCATTCAACACAACCCTTCGTGTTGCCACACCTCTTATGTTTGAAACTGAAGCTGCATTGGTACCTACCTCTATAAGCTTTCAAACATAATCTTCAATGGGAATTAATTTGTCGTTTATCACAAGCATAGAGGGGAAACCCTTGCTGGTCAAGGGTTCTAACCTATTGAAAAATCATTGAACAATGACATTAACGTTGTTGCATTTTTCCTCCAACTGAAGAATGAGGGTTTTTCTTTGTAATGATTTTCTTCACTTCAAGTATGGTTGTTGTCTTGTCATTTATACCCAATTCTTCAAGCTCATAGCTATCTTTAGAATTCAGAAACTTGATTACCTTAGTGGTAACTTCTGGCATGTCCTCAATTTCTTTGGAGATAGTTTCAATAGCTTCTTGAGCTTTCTCCAACAAGTCTTTTTGATCAAATATTATCTTGATATAAGGCCAGATATCCTTGACTGATTCAGTAATCTCTTCCCATAAAATCTCCTTTGCCAAACCTAGTTTGTTCCAAGGTAAGATTCTTTGATTTCTTTCTGCAAAACTTCAATTTGACTTTTTTCCCTCTACAACTCAGCTACATGTGAATTGTCTGCAATTGCTTTCATATGTTGTAATTCCTTCAGTTCATCCTGCAACTTCTTAATTTCTATTGTCTGAATGGACAGGTTTTGAACAACTTCTTCAAGCTGTTCAGTTCCTTCTGTTGTACCTATAGTTACTGTTGTGAATGAAGTAGAAACTCTGATTATAGAGATTGTTGAAAGAGGAACTACATCCTTTGGAATTTGATCCATTTCATAGCTTCCTCTTTCTCTTTGACCAATTTCTCCATTTTCTCCTCCATCTATTTTATTTGCAGATTTTATTCCATGATGAGCTTCATCATGTCATATTTCTGAGTCTCGGTTTCTTCAATCTCCTTGGTCATTGGGTCCTCAGAAGCTGGCAGTTTGAGTTGCTTCCTTAATGCTGAGAGCTCAACATTTTTTTTCCTAACAAGTTTTTCTGCAGCATTTATAATTGAGGGATCATATCGCATATTTAGCACCAGATCTTCCAAAGATTTGATCTTGGTGTCCTTTACCAATGAGGAAACTTTTTCCAACTTGAGTTGTGACTGTGTATTGGCCAAGGTGACCTGCAACTTTGACAAAGTCATGGCAGCGTGAGTTAAAGTGGAAGAAATCATTTGGCCAGTGTGTTTGTGCATCTCAATTTGGTCAATTGGATGTACATCTTTTACATTAAGCTCAAAGGAGGTTTGCTTCTGATAATGTGTAGGAGTCATGGGTTGTGGAATTTGAGCTTGTAAGAAATTCATATGCATATTACCCTTTTCAGAGTTAAAGACTGAAAGAAGTCTAGCTTGAGAGTTGGAAGAGTGTTTCCAGAATTGAGTATAAGTGTTCAACTCCAATTCCTCATTCTTATTCTTAATTTCACTGAAGACATGAAAGGTATCGTCTTCTTTGTCCTTCTGACTGGTTCCATTGGTCTCAATCACCTGCTATTCCTGGGAAGTAGTGGAATGAGTGGGGGACTGAGTAGACTGCCCATCAGACTGTTTAAAAAGAAAAGTCTCTCCAAGTCCATCACATGTTGTTTTATGTGGCTCATTTGTTGCACTAACCTTCACAAAGATCCTAGGTCTCTTCTTTCTATGTACAATTCTAAAGTCCTGGCTTGATGCTTCAGTTGTAGGGGATGACTATTCTTCCCTTCCTTGTTTAGCTATATTTTCCTATGCAAGTGGAGTTTGTACATTTGAAGTAGAGACTGCCTATTCTTCAGCTTCTTGAAGGGTGTTCTCCTTCCATTCTAACTGATTTTTGTACTACTCTATTTCATGCCTGGCTATGTGGTGGTATGCAGTAAACTTATTTTCAACCCTGAGTTTTCAAATTACTCCCCTTGCGTCACAAGACCAAGTGAAGCTGAGACCAAACTTCATTTCCTTCAATAACTTGTCTGCTTCTTCTCTTGCTGCTCTAGTGTTACAGATGAAATGACCAACCTGAGCCTTTAGCTTGAATTGTGATTTCTTCTTTGCAGCTACAAAATGTACTTCATCTGCATTTAAATTCTGCCTAATATATTCCAATGCAAAAATTCTGATAGGGAGGTACTTAGGGAGTTTGTAGGGTGGAATCTCACAACCATAGACTCTGATTTCTGTATAGTTTTGGTAAATATACCAATCTCCTGTTGTGGCTTGATCAACCAGTTGCAATACTTTCACAATTTCATCATTGATTCTTGGTACTAGAGTGCTACTCATAAGATTAATAGCTAGATGAAAAAAAAATTCTATGAACTATTTATATGTAAATTCTTCCTTCTCCTTCATTCCCATAGAAGTCCAAAATATGACTGATTTTTGGTTGCCTTCTTCATCTAGCTTCTGTAATGTGAATGGAAACTTGTCTCCCTGAAAATATATAAAAAGATATACAAGTACTGAAGCATACTTGAATGCTTCTTCAATATTAAACTAGAAAAATTGTTCATGGATGGCTTCAGCTAGAAATTGGCTAAAGTTATAGAGAACAGTGGGTTTGGAATCAGCAAAAAATATAGACAAGAAACCTAGGATGGTTTCATTTACATATTGATCAGAATCATAACCAAATAAGAAAGAATAGTGGTAATTTGCTTGGTTCTGTCTGGGAACGTGGATGAATCATAGGGAGGGTTTCTTTTAGGCAGAAGGCTATCTACAGCTAGGAAAATTTCAAGAGTTTGAGATCTTTTAGTGAAATCTAGCTTTTTAAAGACTTCTAGCAAGTTTTCATGAGAAAAAGGATGGGTTGGTGCAATAGTTGGGGCCTGCAACATCTGTTCAATACACTAAGCATTGATGAAACAAAGGATTTCTCCTGTAGGTGAAATGATAGCTCTTTGACTGGGATCATAGGATTCATGGAATTTCCTAACAAATTCAATTGCTCTGTGTATCTAAGGGAAATGTAGTGAGGAAGGTGGGAGTCCCAAAGTCCCATTTCATCTATTTGATCAACTAGCTGATTCTCCATTCAGCAATAGATTTCATATAAATCAAATTGAGAGGAAGACTCAATGATTTTACAGTCTCTGTTGACTAGGGGAGTATGATGGAAGTCAAATTGTGGATGAATGAGAGGATTTGGGATTTCTGCAATTTCCTTTCCCTTGGGAGGCATCTTGTTAAGTGAATTGCAAGGTGAATTTGACGGAAATGGAAAGAATTGGTATGAAACAGAAAAACAGTATAATTGAAAATGGATTAGGGGGACCTGGATGTCGTCTTGGTTCATAACAGAATGGCGAATTCAATTGAATGATGAATATGCCATTTAGGCCGCAAGCACAAAATCTCTAGTGATGAATTGAGTTTCAAAAATGTACCGTGTAACGATTTTTAGAAGGAACAAGGCTTATAATGAATAAAATGGAGCAGGGTTGTTTGATGAACGGCTAAATCCTCATTAATTATCCAACGAGACTAATAAACGGGTCTATGGAGCATAAATCCGTGGGAGTGGAAAATTAAATGAAAAATGGATAGGTGACAACTGATTGGACAGAGGAAGTGACTGGGAGCAGACGTGGATGATGATGTAGGAGCGACGGTAAATGGTCGAATGAAAACTGCGTTCGGGAGCAAGTTAGGGTGGTAAGTTGTTTCGGTATTTAAAGTCCTGAAAGACTAGGATGGAGGAAAAGTAGTTTCGGAGGGCGTTTTCCAAATTGCCTAGTTCGGACCTTCCCCCCCCCCACCAATAAAGTTCAAACGGAAAATGAGGGCCGGAAAATGATGTTGGTCGTTAGATCTCGGGAGAGTGTGCAAGATGAAACATAAAATGAATGAGATTTAACAACGCAAGACGGAAGTGATGGCGGGGCCAAGATTTTTGTCGGATGTGACATGCGTGGGGTATTTGCGAATGAATGAATGAAGTTTGGATATTTACAAAATAACATTGATACTTAGAATTTATGGTTAATAAAACCCATCACCATATGCACATATTTCCATTGTTATATCTTAGGATAAAAATCCTTTCATGCTCCAATTGTATTTCATTTGTCTACCTACTCTTAACTCCTAACATTTTTCAATCTTAGTTACCCAAGTGCACTTAGATTAGAAACTCAACATTTTCCTTTTAATGACTAATCTACTTCTATCCCTTATTGCTTCCATTGGCTCAGATTAAAATGTTGAGCCAATTTTATTTGCTACTTATTTACAAACAATTTAAATCAAATCCAATCATGATTAAATTGTACAATTGGATTCTATGAACTAGTGTGGCATTTAAACAATTTGCACACAACTTTTATTTGCAAAGATAAACTTTGACTAAGAGTAGTGACATTTGGATTTGCAACACTTGCAGAATTTATTATTTTTTTCTTTTCTTTCTAATCTAACTTTTTTTATTTTTGCCTTCCTTTTCTAGGGCATCTATTCTAACATTTTATTTGATATGGAGTTATTAATCAAATATCCCTAACATTTTTTGATTCAATATTCTTTTTATCCATATCCTAACTTAACATTTTTTGGAATGATTTTCATTTTTGACTAATTGATGCTAACTTACCAAAACCAAAAAAATGCTACAACAGACTCAAAAATAGTTTCTCTCATGCAGTGATATTCTTCATTTAAAATTTAACTCATTCTTTTTTTTTTCATTTTACTTTTCGACAATTAGTAATTTATCAGTTACTTATGCACTTTACTTTTATCAGTCAACCATGCATTTTGCTTCCATTTATATAATATTGATTCATAGGTATAGTTAGTAGTGTTTTGATGCATTGAGTTCACCTACAATATTATCTTTCTACCCAATGTTACCCATTTTTGCAATCTCCCAGCAAGCTAATTTCTACCTTGATGAGCTACAGGAAACTCCAATTTTTCCTATTCCTTGCATGAACGGATTCATTAGAGGTACCTAGTCTTGGAAAGGATCCCTTTATCCTTCCATAACCTTCCTCCACCTTCTCCACCCTTCATACCACATTTAGACTTCATAAAACTACTCTATGTTGTTTCCCGTAGCAAAATAGGGTCATCTTGTAGCATTACGTAGATTTCCTTTGAACACCTCTAAATTTTCACCTAAAGCTTGTTTGTCATTCCTTAGTACATTACAATGTTCAACAAACCTTGGAGATGGAGTTTAGAGGTTCAGAAACCCCTTAGAAACTTTACCCTAGTAGTTGTAGCTTTATTTATGCAATTAGGGTTTCTTGTTTGTACGTCTTCTTTAAGCTTCAAGTTAATTTATCATGCACCATAGAATAGGATTGATTTATCTCTAGCATTCTTGAAACTATTTTCCTTGTTTCCTTGTAGTTAGTATAGGTTTATTCATGTCATTTACTTAGTATATATTTATTTCATTCAAAACAAAGTAGGTTTATTTCTTTTCATTTACCTTTATACAATTAGATTAGGGTTGCCTTTTATCATTTTCTTTCTCGTAGATAGATTAGGGATTTATCTCTATTGTTTCCTTTCCTGCAAGCTAGATTAGGTATATTTTTTGTTCACTGGTTTTCTGAGCATTTCCTCTAACCTAGATATCGAAAGTAGTCTCTATGTATTTTAACTTCTCTTCAGTTGCATCACATAAAACAAAGTAGAATATATTGTTTGTTGCACATATAGCGCTAATACCTCTTGAGTTTGTACGAAACCCAAGTTGATAATTAAAGTTGAGCCTCTCAGGGCTTTCAACATTATTGTTGTAATATCGAGAGCCATCAGATGGACCCTTGAAAATGTTGGAGAAAAGAACAAAAAAATCCTACACCCATAAAGTGTGATAAACAAAGTTTCATCAAACTAGAAAACAACCTGGTGTTGTAAACAAAGTTTCATCAAACTGGAAAACAACCCGGTGTTGTAAATAAAGTTTCATCAAACTGGAAAACAACCAAATGTATCATGCCGCATCAAAGCATATTGAGACACAACACCATTTTATGATTGAGAATATATAGTCACAGGAAATTGACTTGATATATTGTAACATAAATGGCAATGTGGCAAACATATTTCCCAAGCCTATTGGAAAGACTATATTTGAAATTTGTAAAAAAAAGTTAGCTACTGTACAAAATTAATTTCCCCATTAAAAGGAGCCTTAAGAATAATCTAGAAATAAATATCATTTGTAAATCATTATGTCCTTTAAGTAGATAAATATTACTTGGATATTTTTAGAAAATCATGATTAAAAGGAGTCTTAAGAATAATCTAGAAATAAATATACTTTATAAATCATTATGTCCTTGAACAAGATAAATATTAAACAAAGTATTTCGGTAGAAATCACATGAGAGAATTTTTGGCCTACGCATTTCGAACCAAGAAGTGTGGTTCATCATCAAGACCAGATGAAGAGGCAAACCATGGCAAAGGCTTAAATAAAAAGCAATGTAGAGACATAATTTCAAGTAACAACTATATTTGAACAATAATGTTTAAATTATAATATTAATTTATTAATATATTAAAAACAAATATTATTAAGTAACGGC
>APFE030780291.1:0-40629 GCA_000404065.3 Pinus taeda | reverse complement strand
TCAACAATAAAATATGGGGCTCAGGCCCATTAAACAAATAACAAAAATAGTAAAAGGAGTTAAGAACAAATAGGATGATAAAATATGTAAAAAATGCGAAGGATCAAGAAAATAAACTCTAATGAAGAATAAATCAACAACAAATACTATAAAAATGATGCCAATACCTACATAGATCAAGAAACAAACAAAATAAATCCAAAAAAGAAGCCTAAAAAACTAGGAGGACAAGAGAGGGACCCAACTTCTACTTATATTGGATATTTTAGAAAATCATGATTATCAGATCCACTTCTTTAGTAGTTTGTGGAATCATCAATTCACCTGTAAATGTAATAATTATCAAGTAATCTCACCTTTTTGTATCTATCCCGAGGGTTTATAATTATATGTTTATAACGAAGGAGCATATTCACAATATTCACTTCAAACTAAATGTGGACAACCATGGTCAACCATGTTCATCCATAGTTAATCATAGTTGACCATAGTCAACCATGCTCAAATGGTGGTCGGGGTGCAGGCGTAAGAGACAAACGTTCAAATCCGAAAACAATTTCTTCAAGTTTAAGCGGAATTTCTTCTTGGATTTCCTGCGGAGTCTCAGTCATCTACCTCCAAAGTTATCTATTCTGTTAAATTAGCAAAACCGCTAAATTTAGCCACAATCAACAAGTGCCTTACAAATCCTCTAAACATCGCATATCGCAATCGCAAGCTCACCGGGCAGGGTTGCTTTACTTATTAACGATGTGATGCGACATTTATCAGCACTCTTCGTATCGCATGTTGCATTCCGCAACTCTGCCGACTAGGGTCATTCACTCTTAATCCTTGCGATGGGATATTAACCAGCGGTCCAATGGTCAACATCAACAATGATCTGGCAGTCATTATGATATCGCATGGAGATCTATGCGATGATACCACCTAACAGAGTTGATAGACTTATTAACCTCAGTTTATAAAAGTTCGGGTCCGGACTTGAGATTAGCGCTCGATGACACAGGCCATCAGATCTACGGCTCGTGAGACTTCATATTACCACTAGGGTCAAAACCAGGCCAACCCCCGCTGTTGACTATGGTGCAATGCATTGAAAATGAAATCAACGATTAATAATGAGTGCGACACTTCAAACCGATTAAGGAATCTGTACACTTTCAAACCCTACAATTGTTAATACACGGCAAAAAGAGATTAAATGTGATTGCACAGAACTCTAAATTCTAGAAAATTAATGATACACAGAGATACTACGAAGGGATGAAGCTCCTTCGAGATTGACCAATTTCAGACAAAAATACACATAGTTATGTTTTCTGCAACTTAATCATATATGGCCAAATAAGCCGAATCAGTCAAAATCCTTTTACAATCATTCATAACTTACATAAATACTATTCCATCCTAATTATCAGATCCTTAAACCACTGGATCGATTTAGCCTATTCTTAACAATATCTACTCTGGTCGATATTCTCCTCGAGAATCTCAACTGAATCAAAACTACATGAATTAATGACAAAACAACTCAATCCCTAAATCCTAGCTCAAATCCTATCTAGAAAGCTTGTAAATTGACAGCTAAAGGATCCCACTCCTTTGCTTGTAACTTTTTTTTGATTTTTGGAATAAGTTCGAAGCCTTTTGTCTTCAAGCCTCATGCTCCTGCATCAGACTCCTAAGGACATGGGCTCCTGTCCATGAGCTCTTCTACAGAACTGCCCAACTTCTGTAGCATGGAATCTGTCATCCAAGTAGCTTCAGCAATTGGTTGATCCTTCCATTTTACCAAATACTGAAAATACTCTTGTCCTCTTGTCTTCTTCAACAATTTCTTTTCCAAAATCCTCTCTGGCTTCAATTCATTTGCTATAAGCAACTGCTTTACCCAATCAATCTCTTGTTCTTCTTGATCCTCTGTTGTTTCATCTAACAATTCCTTGTCATACCTGTATAAGTCAGCAACATTAAAAATTGGAGATATTCCAATATCAAGGGGTAATTCAATTTCATATGCATTTGCAGAAAATTTTCTCAAGACTCTGCATGACCCAATATTCTTAAACTTTAGTTTATTGTACTCCCTTTTTGGAAATCTTTCCTTCCTCAGGTGTGCTAAAATCAAATCTCCAACCTCAAAATTAACTTCTCTTCTCTTCAAATCTGTTTTTCCCTTGTATTTTATGTTGCTGTCCTATAGTTGTTGTTTTACCTATTCATGTATTGTTTGAACTTCTATAGAAAAATCTTCTCTTTTAGCACTTCTCCTTTCAACTTTTCCCAAGTATCTCAATTTAGACACTCCTCTTGGGTGCATTCCATAAATTATATGGAATGGACTATGCCCTGTACTTCTGTTAGGAGAATCATGATATGCATATTCTGCCTGTGCCAATACTTGATCCCACTGTTTTGGATATTCACCTGCAAGACTTCTCAAAAGATTACCCAAGCTTCTATTTACAACTTTAATCTGTCCATCAGTCTGAGGATGATAAGAAGAACTAAAACTCAATTTAGTTCCAAGCTTCTTCTACAATGTCCTCCAGAAATGTCCAACAAATCTGGTGTCTTTTTATGAAACAACGCTCTTAGGTAACCCGTGTAATCTTACAATCTCTTTAAAAAATATATTAGCAATATGAGTAGCATCACTGGTTTTATAACATGGAATAAAATGTTCCATTTTTGAAAATTTGTCAACTACTACATAAATTGAATCATTACCTCTTTGAGTTTTCGGTAAACCCAAAACAAAGTCCATACTTACCATATCCCAAGGCCTATCTAGAATAGGTAATGGAACATACAAACATGTGTTTTGACTCCTTCCCTTTGCGTACTGACAGACTTTACAATTTTTCACGTACCTCTCTACTTCAATCCTCATTTTCAGCCAAAAATAAAACCTGTTCAATTGTTCATAAGTTTTGTCTGCACCAAAATGCTCTCCAAGTCCTCCACTATGTTTCTCCGTGATCAAATTCTCCCTCATAGAACAACTTGGTATGCACAGTTGATTTATTTTAAACAACAGTCCCTCTTGCAGGAAATAATCCAGCCACTTGCTTCTGTCTAACAAAATAGGGTTTCTATAAGCTTCAAATGCCTCTTTAAAATCTAGATCTTTCTCATATAATTCTTTAAGAAAATCAAAACCCAACACTTGAATTTGACTTTCTTGAACTAAAATGCTTTTTCTACTTAAGGCATCTGCTACTTTGTTTGATTGACCAATTATATGTTTTAATACAAAATTAAAACTTTGCAGGTATTCTACCCATTTTGCATGCTTCTCGTTAAGCTTTGGCTGTTGCATAATGTACTGTAATGCACGGTTATCTGAATATAGTATGAACTCCTTGGACATTAGGTAATATCTCCACTTCTTCAAAGACTACACCACTGCATAAAACTCTTTGCCATAAGAAGAATATTTCTTCTTTGCCTCATTTAGCTTTTCACTAAAATAAGCTACAGGTATGTCCTCTTGACTCAAAACAGCACCAATGGCTTCTCCACTAGCATCACACTTCACTTGAAAAGGTTTATTAAAATCAGGCAAAATCAAAATAGGTTTCTCAGTAATCTTTCTCTTCAACAGCTGGAAGTTTTTTTTGCTTCAGCAGTCCATTTAAATGGTTGTATGTCCTTCTTTATTGTGTCAATAATTGAAACATTAATCTTACTAAAATTCCTTATGAATTTCATGTAAAAACTAGCAAGACCATGAAAAATTCTTACCTCAAAGACACTTTTTTGTGAAGGCCACTCTATAATAGCCTTGATCTTCTTTGGATCCATCTTTAACCCCTCAACAGAAACAACGAAACCCAAATACACCAACTCCTCCTTCATGAATGAACATTTCTTTAAATTTAACAATAATTTTTCTTGTTGTAGCCTCTATAAGACATAAATCAGATGTCTCATGTGTTCCTCCTTAGATATGTTGTAAACTAATATATTGTCTAGATATACGATTACAAATTTACTAATAAATTCCTTCAGAACTTCATTCATAAGTCTCATAAATGTACTAGGGGCATTCGACAATCCAAAAGACATTACCATCCACTCATATAATCCTTCATTGGTTTTAAAAGCAGTTTTCCACTCATCTCCCTCTCTAATTTTGATTTGATGATAACCACTTTTTAAATCTAACTTTGTAAAATATCTAGCTCCACTTAAACAATCCATCACATCTTCGATTCTAGGTAAAGGAAATCTGTACCTGATTGTTATCTTATTGATTTCTCTTGAGTTAGTGCACATTCTCCAGCTCCCATCTTTCTTTGGGCTCAACACTGTTGGCACTACGCAAGGACTCAAACTCTCTCTAACTAGTCCCTTGTCTAACAACTCCTGAACCTGTTTTCTGATCTCTTCATTCTCTATGGGAGTCATACTGTAAGCTGCTTTATTAGGTGGATTTGCTCCTGGAATCAAATCTATGTGATGACTGATTTTTATAATGGGTGGTAACTCATCAGGGAAATCATCTACAATGATATCACAATAACTGTCCAGCATCTCTTGAATTTGAATTGGTAAATCAAAAACTTTTGTGGAAGTAATTATTACCTTGGGTTTGCAAACCAATGCAAAACTTACTTCATCTTCCTCCATCTACTGCAAGTACTCCTTCCCACTCAACAAAAGGGTCTTTGAATTAGGTTTCTTCGATGTATCCTCTTCCTCTAGCAACAACAATGTACGGTTGGCACCATCTTTGTTGAATTTGTATGTATTCTTCTTTCCATTGTGCATAGGTCCTCTGTCATACTACCATGGTCTACCCAACAGTGTATGACACACATCCATAGGCATCACATCGCACAGGATTTTGTCTCTGTATTTTCTCAACTGCAACTCCACTTCACATTGTTCATTCACTACCAACTAATATATCTTTTGAAGCCATGACACCTTATAATGTGTTGTATGTTTCTTTGTTTTCAACTTCAACTTCTCCACCACTTCTGTGGAGACCAAATTATCTGTACTACCACTATCTATTATTATCTGACAACACTTCCCTTGAACCTTGCACACAGTGCTGAATAAGGTTTTCCTTTGTGCTGGATCAATAATTTCCTTAGCTAGTTTTAAAAAAAATTGTTTACTACCAAAGATTCTCCCTTCTCTAGTACATTCTCTTCATCTATTACCCTTGTTGCTTCCTCTTTAGCTTTTGCAACAATTGCATTCCTATGATTCGTTCCTATATTTTCTGGGCACTCATAAGCTCTGTGTCCCAGCTTGTTACATTTGTAACATCTAACTTCTCTTCCTCTACCTATGCCTCCTCTTCCTCTGGAAAAACTCCCTCTGCCACTTGCATCACCTCCTGTGGGTGCATGTTGACTTGAGCTGTTGCTAGCTCCATCTCCAGGTGCTATAGATCTTCCTCTACCACCTTGTCAAGTTCCCCTTCCTTGGAAAGTACCTCTATTTCTGGTAGACTGCTTCCTCATGAGTTTTTCTTCAGCCTTCAGTACCATCTGATAAGCCTCTTCTATTGTTTTAGGAGATAGTACACTTGTCTCATCTTGAATGTCCATTCGAAGACCATTCACATATCTGGCAACCTTCTCATCTGTATCTTGGATTTGTCCTGCTCTTATACTCACTTTGTAGAATTCCTCTGTGTATTCCTTTACTGTCATAGACCTCTATCTAAGATTCTGCATCTGCCTAAATAATGTTTGCTGATAATCACTTGGCAGAAACTTACCTTTCAATTTTGCCACCATCCTATTCCAATTCTTAATTGGTTGTTTGCCAAGTCTTCTTCTTTCTGCCTGTACTCCATCCCACCAAAGCGTTGCATGTCCTTTCAGTTTTGTGACAACAAACTTCACCTTCTTTCATTCATCTGTTTCTTCATAATCGAAGAATTTCTCCATATCATTTATCCAGTCTATCAATTCCTCAGGGCTTAAGCTTCCTGTGTAGATTAAGACTTCAAGTCTAGGCTTGGATGTGGATCTCAATACTGACCTAAAGAATCTCATTTCATGAGTTACATCTGCAGGTTCTTCATCTTCTGTAGCTCCAGCTTTAGGTTCATTGACATCCCCAGCATTTGCATCTCTTCCCATTTCCATTGCTTCCAATCTAGCTTGCATCTGTTGCATAGCTTCCAACACTTCAGCATTTGCAATTAGTCGTCCTCTTCTTCGACTACCACCTCTTCCTCCAACTCTGAAAGCCATGTTGGATTTCTTTTTCTGATCCTTGAGATCCTGTTCAATGTCAGTAGGCTGCTCTGAGACCAAAAATGGTTGCTAGGGTGCAGGCGTAAGAGACAAACGTTCAAATACGAAAACAATTTTTTCAAGTTCATGCAAAATTTCTTCTTGGATTTCCTGTGGAGTCTCAGTGATCTACCTCCAAAGTTATCTATTCTGCTAAATTAGTAGAACCGCTAAATTTAACTGTAATCGATAAGTGCCTTACAAATCCTCTAAACATCGCATATCACAATCGCAGGCTCACCGGGCAGGGTTCCTTTACTTATTAACGATGCAATGCGATATTTATCGGCGCTCTTCGTATCGCATATCGTGTTTCACAACTCCACTGAGCAGGGTCATTCACTCTTAAACCTTGCAATGCAATATTAACCAGTGATCCAACGGTCAACATCAACAGTGATCCGACGGTCACTGTGATATCGCATGGAGATCTATGTGACGATACTGCCTACCGGAGCCGATAGACTTATTAACCTCAGTTTATAAAAGTCCGGGTCCAGACTTGAGATTAATGCCCGATGACAAAGGCCATCAGATCTACGGCCTGCGGGACTTAATATTACCACAAGGGTCAAAACCAAGCCAACCCTCGCTATTGACTGTGGTGCAATGCATTGAAACTGAAATCAACGATTAATAATGAGTGCGACACTTTAGCCCGATTAAGGAATCCGTACACTTTCAAACCCCACAATTGTTAATACATGGCAAAAAGAGATTAAATGCGATCACATAGAACTCTAAATTCTGGAAAACCAATGATACACAAAGATACTACGGAGGGATGCAACACCTCCAAGATTGACTAATTTCACACAAAAATACATAGAGTTATGTTTTATGCAACTTAATCATATATGGACAAACAAGCCGAATCAATCAAAATCGTTTTACAATCATTCATAACTTACATAAATACTATTTCATCCTAACTATCAGATCCTTAAAGCACTGGATCGATTTAACCTATTCTTAACAATATCTAATTTGGTCGATATTCTCCTCGAGAATCTCAACTGAATCAAAACTACATGAACTAATTACAAAACCACTCAATCCCTAAATCCTAGCTCAAATCCTATCTAGAAAGCTTGTTAATTGATAGCTAAAAGATCCCACTCCTTTGCTTTTAACTTTTTTTGGATTTTTGGAATAAGTTCAAAGCCTTTTGCCTTCAAGCCTCATGCTCTTGCATCATCAAACATGCTCTTCGAGGTTCAATGTGGTCAAACATGGACAACAAGTTCAACCATAGTCAACCATGTTTAGGCATGGTCAAACTAGCTAAAAAATGGTTAACCATGATTACCAAGGTCACCTATGATCATCCATGGTCAACCATATTGAAGCATATCAACCATAGTCAACCACCTACAACCCTCAACAACCAATGTTTGTCCTCATCAACCACAACCATGGTCAACTATTGTTAGCCCTCATCAACCATAATCACCCATGGTCAATAGTATGAAAAATGCAAGATATGTATTAATATCAGATAAGTCACATACTACATATAGTTTGACTAATACATGAAACTAAAAACACAGACATAGAATTCTGTAAGGAGGAGTCCTCATAATTTTATCTCCTGAAAACATGCAATCAAATAAACTTGACCATATTTAACCATATTAACTATTATAATATATTATAATAATAAAATAATAATAATTAAGATAATACAATAAAACACAAAAAAGCAATTCCAACTACACATCACCAAAAATACCTTAAAAGACATGGATTAGTTAAGGCCGACAAATCCAAACCTCTAACTGGGCAAAATGTGCACTGGCTTGGATTACTTAGACTACACTCAAACATTTTCAAATATATAAATGAATTTAATAAAATCTCAAGCTAAAACTTGCACTTCTCAAGAGTTTCAAAAATAAAAAGTTTCAAACATGGTAAGCCATGCTTCTTAAGAATTATTGGACCAGTGATCGACCATGGCGACGTGCTGTTCTTTCAAACGCAGGAAGACAAATCACAATTCTATAAATTACAAACTCAATACATTTTTCGCATATTTGTCAACATAGCTGACGATAACTTTTCAATGACTGTCCCGTGGAATCATGATCACTGCATACAATATTACAGAAATGATCAGTAATCAGCAAAGAGATGGTATGTTTTGAGGTTCCAGATGATGAGGCGCACAACAGCCACGGATGTCATTACAGCGAGCAGGGAAAAAACACATATATTCGCCCAATGCCAAGATCTTTGCAATGCACTCAATTCCTTTCCCTTCACCTTAATATACATATGGTTTGCCACTACAAATGTTAAAGGAATCATGCTGATTGAAGCAGTCAGATTTGAAAAATCCCCGATAAATGGAAGCAGTGCTGCAACAAATGTGCTTAATGCTAGGTAACCCCCTCGGGCCACCAACCTAACCGTCCAGTTGTGCACAGAATAAATGCTTTGATCGCCTTTCCCGAACTTTGTATCCAAGAATTCGTACATCGGGCTTGCATATATCTGTAAGTATGACCTTAGTGAAAATGTATTCTCAAATTGAAATTTGCGTACACAAAATTGAAGTTTTGCATTTTGCGTATACAGAATTAGAATTAGAGTTAGGGTTAATGAGGGTTTGCATTTGGTTCATATGAGGGTTAGGATCTCTTTGTATGCTCCATTCGGAGGATGTGACTCATCTCTTTTTGAGTGGTCTTATTGCCTTCGAAATATGGCACTCTGTTCTTCAAACTTTACATATTGGTGGAAACTGGATCCAACTTTTACTGGAGGCATGTTTTAAACACTGGTTTGCCACTCAATATGAGTTATGTTCCTTACCCTTCTATAATATTGGGGGCATTGGGGGCCGTAGGAACAGGAGGATTTTTGAAAAAAAATAAGTGTAGATATAAGGCATACAGTTTGGGGATTGGGGCATACTTCTCTGAGATAGGTTCTAAAAAACATGTAATCAAACCGAGTAAGATTATTAAACTGGATGTGTGGCAAAAGCTCCAGGTTGGATTCTTTGATGGAACATGTGCCAATAGTTAATGTGGATGTGTTGCCCTCATTGTCACAGAGCCTGGCTGTGGTGCCCTCATTGTCACAGAGCCTGGCTGTTATTATCATTTTTGGTAGGAAAGTGGTAAGGGTTCCAACAACAAGGCAGAGCTCATTGCTCACAGCCATTTTTGGTAGGAAAGTGGTAAGGGTTCCAACAACAAGGCAGAGCTCATTGCTCTTTGGGGTGTCCTCTTCATGGATGATTTACAGGTATTCGGAGATTCCAAAGGCGGCATAGATTGGATCAGAGGGCTCAATCGCTTTCAGCCTCCACTGCTCTCTTATTGGATAAAGCTTATCAGCATATTAAAATGCTCCTTTCTACACATCTCCTATGAGGACATCTTCAAGGAGCAGAACAACATTGCTGACATGCTTTCCAAAAGAGGAACAACAGCAACACCTGGAGTCATCCACTATGCAATATACCAGCATGACAACAGGACGGTACTTTCTTCCTAGCTATTACAATTTACTTGTTTTTAGCATTAGCATTTTTATGGAAGAACTGTATAAACGATAGGATCAGTAATGACTGTATTAGCAGTTACAATATCACGAATTATATCTGTAGCATTTTTTATTTTAATTCATATGTTTACCTGTAAGAGTCAAGATGAGCTGATGTAATGATCATTTTTTTTTAATAGTCAAGATGAGAAGAAAGGACAAAGAACTATGTACTTGTAATATATATATATATTTTTCTCTGAAAAAATGATTAGAATTAGGGTTAATGAGGGTTTGTTGAGTATATACGTGTAGTGATATCACAGTTTGAAAAAAACAGCAACATTTGCGAGAGTGACAACCCACTTAGGCCCATGTACAGCATTGAGAAGATATGAAGTTGTTGCTGAACCAAATGCCCAGTATCCTGCGAAGGTAACAGAGTAGAATATCACAATCCCGGTTGTGAATTGCATGTATAATGCTCTCTGCATGTTCCTTACATAGGGACGTTTTACTGTTGCCTGCCAAAAAATTGTAGCAGGAAATAGTGTTAGCCAGATGAGCCAAGTCAATACCTGACTTTGCTAATGCTCATTGAATATTATGACTTTATTTCATATTCTTTGAATACAAAGAATCTGCAATTGACATAAAAATACTTTGAGAATATACTTAAAACAACCTTTCTCCGTCATGAGAATATGATTAAAACTATTTACAAAAAAATAAACAATGTACTGGTTTTGCACTTAGTTAATATTTATATGATAGTCTTTCAGGATACCTGTATTTCTGGAAGTATTCCTGTGTTGCACAGTAAGCAAAGGTTGGTAGCAGCACCAATACATTTAAAAATTTTACTTCGAGTTGAACCATGAATCTGATAGTCTCTCTCTGGGCTATTCATACCTACATATCCGAACCAAATTACCAACATGTAATCAGAAATTTTCTTTGATTTTATGTTATTATCCGTCTCTACAATATTATCAATCACAGAGCTATAACATCTAACCTGTCTATACCTAGCAGTCATAAACCTGTAATGAATTTCACATGAGAACAAAACTCTGATAAGAGGAAGGAAAATGATAAGGAAAAATACCCTGTTTGATAGATAACGTTAGTGTAATGATAATATAAATTAGACTCAGGGATGTTCCAACACCAAGCCATAGTCTCAAAGCCGATAAATGTGGAATGCCAAATGCAAATATGCTGCAAACCATCCCTGTAATTTCTCAAAGCCGATAAATATGGAATGCCAAATGCAAATATGCTGCAAACCATCCCTGTAATTGTAATGCAATAGGGCAACTTCAAAGTGCCTTCATTGCTGTAGAAAACGTATATAGTCTGCACCCCAAAAAAAAAGGTAGAATAACCAAGGTAGAATAACCATTAAATGGGATATTTTCAACTTTTCTGGGATCTCTTTTGCAGTAGAGTATTAACTATATAATAATTTTTTGGTTTAGTTTGTTTGTATATATATTTTGAGTGGGTTTAATGATTAAGAGTATGTGTATTTTTTCAAGAGGTTACAGGTTTAAAACCAGAGAGGTAGCGTATGTATGTTTTCATAGACTTGGTGGGTCCCTTATCCCACAAACACAAACAAAGAGTCTCAAACAACGTGAATGCCATGACTCCGGAAGATATCACCATACAAAATATAGATCACAGAAGCCTCAAATTTATAAGATTTAGCATTTTGAAAAAAAAATTAAAACACTCAAATTCTGCTAATTCAATAATTTCAAATTATAATTTTCTCAATTTTAAATAAAATTCATCTATATAATAATATAATAATAAATATATATATATATATATTATTTATTTATTTATAATTTTTACTTATGAATTAAATATATTAATATTATCATATATTTTATTATATATTAATTGGATTTATTTTAGTGTAGTTTAGAAAAATTAGTATCTTTTTCACTAATAACATAACTAACTTTGTTATAATATCTTATAGTTGAGTTTGAACCATTCATTTACAGTAAAAACATATATATAATTGCATGTAAATGTGAAAGATATTTCTTATAAAAAAACATTTTTTTTTTTTTTTTATATATATTAAATAATTTATTTATTTTTTTTAATTTTTATTTCTATATATTATTTTTTTAATATTTAAAAATAGATTGTTTTTAGTGTTGAGTTTTTGGAATTTCTGGTGTTGGAATTTGGTGGAAAAATTTGTGTTATTTAAATTGGTTTTTTGATTGTATATATGGATTCAACACTTTGAAACACTGTCATGTCTCCCAATAAACTACCATAGTAAATTTTTTTTATTACATACTACTATAGAACTATTACGTCAGCAACCCTTTACTACTCCGGTCGTTGGTGAAGATTTTCCCCACAACTGGATTATTGGATTCATGGTGATGTTGTCAACTTGGTACTATAGGATCTGGGCTCATTAACTTTGCACGTACTTTGGAAATCATCTGCCTCCTCGTGATCAGTAACTTGGCAGATATATGTTACACTTGGCATTTCATTGAATATACTCTGGTTATGTTGTACTGTTTAGAATTAATATGGTGGCTATTGGTGTTAATTCTTCTTGCTCTGCCCTCTACGTGGCACGAGCAGGATCCTCTATCCGCAGTCGTTTACCTCAAGCCTTTCGCCACTTCATCGGAGGATGCGCTGGGTTATGATTCGACAGTTCAACCCTTTCATGGTTTGGTTCATTCATCACTCGGTTATCGGGTTGCATTATCGCCTCCACTGTTTGGCTCCGGCTCTGTTTCTCCTCTTAGTTTTCTGCGGGTCTGCTCTGTCTATCGCCAGGCCTTGGAACAAATTGGAAGGCCACTAGATGTGAGAATATGGCGACCTTATCACATGGAAAATTTCTGGGTATGTTTTTCTGTTTACAGTTATTTGGCATTTTCGTCTCTGGAGTTTTGTTTCCTGTTGAATGCTTCCACTTCTATTTGCTAACTAAAGACGTAATGGTGTGTTCTGGTTGTATAGCTTGCCTCAAATATCTGAGACCCTCAGGCGAGGCTACGGGGTCGGCATCTCACTGGTTTTCC
Organism: Pinus taeda; assembly: GCA_000404065.3. Classification (NCBI taxonomy): domain Eukaryota; kingdom Viridiplantae; phylum Streptophyta; class Pinopsida; order Pinales; family Pinaceae; genus Pinus; species Pinus taeda. The sequence continues at coordinate 27,791 of APFE030780291.1, read as the reverse complement.
TTGCTCAAGAAGCCCAGGTAAGGGTTTGCTCCCGGATAGCTATTCTTTAAATGAATTTGACTCATCAGATGATTCGAATCTGAGATGGTTGGCTATACTGGTTCTGTTGCACAGCCTTCTGAGTTCCGAAGGTTTGAAGTCTTGTTGAGTTAACAGGGTAATCTTTATTGCACAGCCGAGAGCTGTTGGGGTTGAGGCATGTAACCCTTTTTGCTCGGGTAGAGGGTTTTGTTTTTAGTTCTCTAGCGTCGACTGAACAATGTTTTTTTTTAGACAAAGTTCGGTTGCTATATTATGGGCTGAAAAAAGGAGTCAGTTCTCCATACAAACAATATTTTCTGAGTATCTTGGATCAAAGGAATTACAAAATGGGACTCTTCCTTGATCCTTGTTCTAGTAGTTCTGCCTCTAAAACTTCCTAGACTGCTGTAGATCCTAATAAACTGTAAAGACCAAAATTTGCAACTGCAAAGCATATTTAATCTATATCTATATGACTAATCTGCCTAGCCGTGGACTCTTCTGGATTTGGGTCTGGCTCCACCTGCTTTGCGCTAGAGGAGCTGGGAGCTTCCTTGTTCTTTTTGTCCATCATGAACTGTAAGATTTGGATCGACTCTTCTGCATGGTTGCAGCGGTTTGCCAGGTTTCTGAACTGTTCATAGAGGGATGATGCTCTATGCAAGAAGAGATTGATCTCTGTCCTGTATTTCTCATTCAGAATCCTATATTGATCTTCCATTCTTGTCTCTATGCTCCTGACTTGATCCTGCATAATACGATGCTGCGACCTTAGCTCATCAAATTCCGCCTGAAGATCTGCGCAATGGAGGCAGTCTTCTGATCGCGCCATTATCTCAAATAACTCCTTTAACTCACTACTACGCCTCTCGTTGTTCCAGACACAGTAATGCCAAGTATCTCTCGGGCAGTCTTGCTGAATGCGATGGAGGGTTCTCTTCTTCGCTGTATTAATAGAGTTTGTTTGTGCACTTCGGGAGGATAAGCTGCTGTGAGTCACGAGAATGTGCTTGCGCCCAGAGATTAGATGCAGATCTCGCAGGGCATGGGTGGTCATTGTGAAGGGACATTTCTTACCTGAAACCTTGTGCTTTCGCATGCTTCGGATCACCTTTCCGATTGCATTTCTGAACAAAATCCTATCGAGTTGTCCTACTTTGTCTTCGACACAGATTACCTGGACTTTCCCTCTGGTTCTGAATGATGACGGTCGTTTGTTGTTGACTGGAATTGCAGTGGTCATGGTAAAGGTTGCATTGACACGCTGGAGTTACAACACAAAATTCCAATGGGGCGCTCACAGGCTTTGTTGGCGAGCTTATCCGCCTCTTTGTTCAAGCCACGTAGGATGTGATGGTATCTGGCCTCTTCCATTGTCGCATGCAGGATTTGATTTCGCTGATTTATTTGCTGGAGGAGGATATTTGGGGAGCTCTGGCGATATACCATAAGGCGGATGATTATGGATGAATCCCCAAACATGATTGCCTTCTTGATCCCGAGTTTAATTAATTAGGTGAGCCCCTGGAACAAAGCCAATCCTTCTGCTCTGTTATTGGAATTTTCCCCAAGCCCCCATTAAAAACGAAGGATACATTCCCCATTTGCGTTACAAATGAGGCCCCCTGCACCCGCCAACCCCGGATTCGATTTAGCTGCGCTATCAAAAAATAAGCAGAACCTATTGCAGTTGCTCAACCATTTAGAGAATTCCTCCTCCTTTAGCCTCAGTTTCCAATCCCTGTTTACTTCTCTTACCTTTTTCCCCTGCCTGCTAGTTTCTTGTGCTCTGGGTATATTCTCCAGGGCATAGCTGAGGAAATTTCTCTCTTCTACACTGTAATTTGTTGCATCAATCTTGCCTCTCGTATTATTTGTAATTGCTTCAAGAGCCAACATTTTAGCTTTATGACAAATTTTCCTAATGCAAAATCCCTTCTCCTGGAAGACCTTACCATTTATTGCTAACCAAATGCGCCATAGGAGAGTGAATGGTATAGTGTTCCATACTCTTTGCGCCAATTGGCTTATTTTTTCCTTCCATGGACAGTTCTTCCTCCATTTATGGATTGTTTCTCCTATGGTGTTCTGAGATTCCCAAGTTGACTCTCCAATTGAGGCCATCCTCTTCCAGCATTCTTCTGCCACCGGGCATTCTAAAAATAGGTGTTGCATTGTTTCCTCTGATCTGCAGCAGTTTGGGCACCTGGATGGGCCTAGAATGCCTCTCTTTCTTAGATTCTCCGCTGTCAGTGTTTTCCCTCTCAGGAGCAACCAAATAAAGAATTTGACTTTGGGTGGCGCTTCTGCTTTCCACACTAATTTCCATTGGTTCCAAGTTTCCGTTTGATAGGTGCTGTCACAGAGATATTGGTGCCCAACTTTTATCGTGTAATGGGTTCCTGTTGGATCCCATCGATACCCATCCATGATGCCTTCTTGAACCGGAGCTTTGCTGTGAAGAAATTTCTTTAGAGCATTGAGGCTGTCTTCTAGAATATTGGGAGGGTCCGGAAGATGCCATCCTATCCATGCACGAGTGTGGGTGTCCCATTTTGCTATTTGAGAAAGATGATAAAGGCCTTTATTGTTGAGCCAAGTTACAATCGGGATTACCTCTGCTTTGGCTCCCAAAGGATGCTGCTCTAGGATTTTGTCATTGGAGAAGTTGATGCTGCTTCCCCCTCCTGGGACCTTAGAGATGTTTTGTCGCATAAAGGGAATTGCCTTCTTACAGAGTTGCCAAATTTTTGTGCAATCTCTGTTAGGTATATTACAGTCCAAGAGCTGCTGCCTTGTGCAATTTAAGTATTTTACCTCCAGAACTTTCTTCCACCATGCTGTTGGACCTGTAATCAGTCTCCAAACTATTCTTGCTCCTAGAGCCAAGTTAAGAAGTTTTGGGGACCTAATGCCCAATCCACCTTTTTCCTGTGCCTGGATTATGCTCTTCCAACCCACTAGGTTAAATTTGTTTTTGACCGTCTTCCCTCCTTGCCAGAGGAAGTGTCTAAGAATTCTTTCTATTTTCTGATGGAAGATAGCGGGAGCATGATATAAGGAAAAACGATATATGGGAAGAGATGTAATACCTGATTTTAGAAGGATTAGCCGTCCTGCTGGATTTAGCCACATTGTGCCCCATTGTTGCACTTTCCTCTCTATTTTGTCAAGTATCTCATTCCAAGTGTCAGCTTTCAGGGGTCCCAGACTAACTGACATTCCTAAATAGGAAAAATGATTCCAAGTTAGTTTGCTGGGAACTCCAAAAATGCTTGCAATACTGTGAATGATGTGATTTGCTGTGTTCCATCCATAGATGCAACTCTTTGCCTGGTTGACTTTCCCTCCTGAGTAATCCATGAATTGGTCCAAGAGCTTTTTAAATCTCCTTGCTATTGTTGTTGAGGCTCCTCCTATCATCCGCAAACTGTGAGTGATGGATGTTCTTTGCTCCTTGTTCAATCTTGATGCCTGTTATAAGTCCTACTCTTCGGTTGTAATCCAATGCTTGACTGAATGATTCAGCCATGAGGATAAACAGATAGGGTGAAAGCGGACAGCCTTGTCTGAGGCCATGAGAAGATTGGAAGGCTGAACATGGTCTCCCATTTATCAGGGGGGATATCCAAGGCCCAGTTATGCATGTAGCAATCATAGTGGTGAAAGAGGGTTCGAATCCCATTTTATGAAGGACAACAAATAGATAGGAGTGCCTTACTCTGACAAAGGCATTTGCAAGGTCCAGCTTTAGAACGAATCCTTTTTCCTTCCTGGTTAAGCTCGAGTGGATGGCCTCTTGTACAAGAAGAATAGAGTCTGATATATGCCTGTTTGGGAGGAACCCTCCTTGGTTTTCCGAGATCACAGAAGGGAGAAGGGGTTTAATCCTGGTTGCTAAGATTTTTGAGATGATTTTATAAGCTGAGTTACATAAAGAAATTGGTCGGAATCTCGAAAAGGAGGAAGGGCGATTTTCTTTCGGAATCAATTCTAGGTAAGTGGAATTAGTAAATCCTCCCATTTTACCTTTTTTCATTATCCAACGAATCATCTTTAAGAGATCTTTCTTTATCATTGTCCAATACTCTCGATAGAAGCTAATGGGGAACCCATCCTATCCTGGAGCCTTGTCCGAGTGTAGACTCCAGATGGCTGCCTTGACTTCCTCCTCTTCTACTTCTTTCATGAGCTTGCTGTTCATCTCTTGTGTAACTCTTTTAGGCATATACTGGAGCATGCTTGAGTAATTCTCTGCGCCTTTGTCTTCAGTCAATAACTTACTAAAATGCCTTGTGACTGCCTCTTTTATTGACTCCTGGGTGCTATAACGATTTCTTTCATCATCCATTATAGCGCTCACTGTGTTTCTAATCTTTCTCACTGCAGCTTGGTTATGAAAGTATGCAGTATTTTTATCTCCTTCCTGCAGCCAAAGCTGCCTCGATTTCAATCTCCACTTTGTTTCTTCCTCCCTGAGGATTTGGCTTAGTTGAGCATAGAGTTTGCCTTCTTGTTCCTTGTTCTGTTGGGATAGCCCTTGCGTTTCAATTCTCTGCTGCACCTCCTCCAGCTCTTGCTTGATTTTCTTTTTATTCTTCTCAGGCTCTTGATAATTACTCTTTGCCCAATTCTTTAAATCTTGCCTTACTCTTTTCAATTTTGTCTCCCAGATATGAGTCGGAGATCCCTCTACATGATGAATCCAAGCCGCTTGCACCACTTCTTTTGCAGCTGGGGTCCGATTCCATACTGCACTGTACTTGAAGGGGATGGGCCCGAGAGGACAATGGTTTTGGAGATTTAGCATTATCAAATAGTGATCGGAGGCCGACACATTGAGGATGCTTGAGTACCCTATTGAAAAAGTGGAGAGGTAGTCTATGCTAACAAGAAAACGATCAAGCCGTTCCATGATGTTACTGGTGCCAATACGTCTGTTGCTCCAGGGATATCTACGATTTTTGGGTCTGATATCAACTACATCGTGATCCTGAAGTATGGCCTCCAATCGGCTTCTGAAAGGATCAGAAGTGAAATTACCTCCTCTTTTTTCATTTGCATGCAACACCAGGTTAAAGTCTCTTGCTACAATGAGATTAATGTTTCAATCCATTTCTATGCTTGCTGTCAAGGTGTCCCAGCAGATCTCTTTTTCTCTATACTGATTTGGGGCGTACACATTGTACACAGTTACGGATTGGCCTCCTGTTCTACTTTCAAGAGCGGTTCAGATCCAACTTTGCTGACTGTTGGTAGAGCTGCACATCCATTTGTTACTGTCCCATAAAGTTGCTATGCCACCTGAAGCTCCTCTTGCGTCACTTATGCTTCCACAAAATCGCTTCTGCTGACTAATTACTTTGCTCATTTCACTTTGATCTTGCTTTGTTTCCTGTATAAGCATGATTTCAGGGTTCTCGCTATGTATTAGATCCTTAAGGGCAACTAGCTTTGAGGGGTGCCCTAATCCCCTGCTGTTCCAAGACATAATTTTCATCATGAGTTACCTGATGTGTGGAGAGGTGCTCGCCTCTCATGTCCCTTACTGCTTTTTTCTTTTTCCTGGGGCCCAAGAATAAAGCTCTCTATTGGAGTTTGTGTGCCTAGAGCTATATCCTTTTGTGCATTTTCATCCCTTTGCTGTTTAGCTGTTTTTCTTCCAGGTCCTGGTTTTTTCTGAACATCGCTTGGTGCTCCATGATCCTTTGAAGAATTTCTGGTAGTTTTCGAAGAGGGTGGATCAGGTGGGGGTTGCAAGGAGGGGGAAGAAGATTGGGGAGGGGGTTCAGAGGAATGCAAGTCCGGGCCAGACTCAGTCTCAGAAAGGATCAAAAGAGGGTTGGAAGAAGGGGGAATTGGAGGATCAGGAGTCAGAGAGGGAGGGGTTGGGGGTCGTTGGTTGGAGGTTCGAGGGACATCAGTTTCCGGAGGAGATTTATGAGACGCTGCTGACTTTTTCTTTTTCACAGGTTCCCATTGGCCTTCCTGCTCATCGTTATCAACATTGACAATTTTTGTACATCTATTTGTAAAGTGTCCGTATTCGTGACATACCTTTCATTTGAAGGGTATCTGTTCGTAGTCTAGTTGCTGGATATGGCTCCAATCATCAACTTTCAACTTGATCGCCTCCGGAAGACCTCGGCCTAAATCAACTTCTACACAGATCCTCGCGCACGCCTGCATGTTGTCTTTGGGTTCACTGCGATCTATGTATTTTCCCACTGCGTTACCTATTGCTTTGATAGATTCATCCCCCCAACAGTGAAGAGGGAGATGGGGCAATCGCACCCAAACTGAAACAACATTCGGGATGTCTAGTTCTGGATCAAAATCCGATGTCCATTTGTTGAGGTAAAGGCCCCTGGAATCCATAAAATATGGTCCATTCCTGAATATTAGATCTTTGTCCTCCTTAATCTCAAAATGAAATGTGAAGTATCCTCTACCACAAAATCTAATAGATATTTTGCCCTGAGTCTTGTTCGACCAGTTTCTTTCAATCCATCTTTGCACTGTTTTAGGCGACGGCCAAAGTCCCGTGAACTGCCCAATGAGCCCTTTCTCTAAGGGCTGCCATGCGAGGGATTGCAGGCGGCAGTTGAACTTCTTGTATTACATCGAGTTTCTTTACAAACTTTGTTGCTGCTGGTCGGGTTCGTTGCGGGGGAAGAGATCTTACCAAGTTGGAGAAGGCCCGTTGCAGATCCGGATCCCCGCAGGGAGGATCCGGAGGGTCCATGCTGAGGCGCTGCTGCAGGCAGGGTCAGGCAGCTCCGTTCAGGCGCGCGCAACAGTTTTTTACGAATATTGCATCTTTCATAAGTAAAGTTGTCTGCTGAACAATGTTATTCTAATGTAATTATGTATATTCTTTTATCCGCCAGGGAATGTTCCGGGGCTTACTGGGTTATATTAAGTGAGCTTGCACGATGCTATGAAACAACTCTCAGGAACTCCTGATTGAAGCTACTGGAAGCGCCTTGGTTAATTTATTCTCTTCTCCGATTGTATATTTACATTTGTGTAACCCTTTGTTACAGTGTTATCACCAACTGCTAATGGATGTTGATTTCTAGCTATATACAACTGCATATTTTAATGATATGGATTTCACACCTTGCTTTCTGTTTAGATTTGTGAAAGATAACAGTCCCCATTCGGATTGCCATTCAATCTAATAGTTGAACTGAAATTTAAATGATTGTTTAAATGTCTGGCACTATTTCATTTCTCTGTACTTATCATCTTTGGTTCTTTACTGCCTCCGTGCTTATATCTGGTAATTAAGTCTTATATGCAAGGTTTCTTAGTTAATTATTTGTTGTGAAACCCCACCCGTAAAGTCCTGGAGGTCTGCATGCATGGTAACCCTTGACGAGCTGGTTTGCATGATACAGGGTTTTCTCCCTCCACAGTTCTCTGTGGCCCGTCAGTTACAACCCGCGGCAGAGAATTCTCTTACATTTATACACCGTATATATTTACAACTTGACTGTGTACTAGCTTGTTAATTGTAATGAGATGTATGCATTTTTTTAAATAATCGGCATTATTACGCCATACCATACCTCCGTATAATACCCAACGAAAGTTATGGACCAGTACCACTTGGTTTCTACCCTTCTCGTTCTGGTTAGTATTAACAGGAAGATTCTCGTCTTTTTGGTTCGTTTTCCGAGTAAAAAATTTATATTTGCAGTTTCAGAATTACACCTACCCACCAGGGATTTAATTAGCGGTTTGTTAAATACTACACCTACCGCTTCCTAGGGGTCATTATCGGAGTTTAGTGTGGTCCAAATCTGTACAACTTTACTAGTTTACCGTGGTCACTCTTACTCACTTGTTTCCAGATTTTAAGCAGTTTATGTACCTTTAAAAAGACCACCAATGTTTTCCTTAATTAACCAGTACATTTTAATTACAGAATTAATTCTTTACAGGGGTTTAATATTTTCTTTCTGCTACAGTTCTTTTCTTTTATTTCAAATGAATAATACAAAACTTAATCACGCACAACAAATAGAGTTTTGTTTGGTACCTGTTCTTGGATGTCAATGTGCTTATTTCATAGAACTATTCACCTCTGTTTCTTCGGAGCTACTGCCACTCGCAACGTCTTCCAGATACTGAGCTTTCCTTTGTCTCCTGCTTCTATTTGCCACCCAACCTTGAGATTCGTCTTTCGGGACCAGAATCTCTCTTCGTGCTCTCTTGCAAGACCACTGTCCTCGGCAAGATATCTGCACCTATTGCTTGGCTATCTGGTCCTCACCAGACTTAGCCATTTTTCTTTTCTTTTCTTTCTATCCTCACACCACAGCCTAACTTCTCTTTTTTTTTTTCCTGGAAACCTTTCCAGTCAGTTGAGGTAGTTAGGGTTGCAATCTTTGCAACCGTTTTTCCCCAACTTCCCACTCAGAAGTTGCTAGCATTTAAAAAAAAAGGACCTTTCTTATCTTATTAAAGAAATAATAAAAATATTATTAAATCTCAAAACAGTTAATAATGTCATATTCAATTTCTCTTTTTTTTTTTAACCACAGTAAAGTCAAATATTTACATTTCCCTGGGGCATTACAAAAACTTTTAGGGCACTTTGATTGTTTAGAGGTTACTCATAAAACTTGTGATTTCAATAAATTCCTACGAGATTTTAGAGAAATTAAACACAAAAAACCTACCTAAAAAACTTCAAAAAATTCTTACTAAAAATAACTCGTTCAATAACTCTTATTTTAATATATCTAAAAAACATATTGAAAAAAAAACACTCAAAAAAGAATGGAAAATGAGAATGCGAAAGAACACATATTTACCTTTAGAGCTTGTCCAGCTAGCATTATAAATCCTATGTTAATCATGAAAAGATTAGAATATTCTAAAGTCCATGTGATGCAATACATTTTTTTACGTGCAACCTGGATGACAAATGTATATGAAAAAAGGTTAATACATATGTTCTCTACCGTTTAAGGACGAGTTAATAATAAGTCTTAAACATGTAAAGAAAAAATAAATTCATTCGTAAATAATAATATTTTAAATGTTAAATTATTTTTTAATTGAAGTTAGTTATATTAAGGTATTTGATATGAGAAGAAGTAAGTTAGAGGAGAAAAAAATGCTAAAGTATTATAAAGAGGTGATTAACTTTATTTTTACTAATCAGAATTATCTTTTTTTCTTGACTAATGCTAAGAAGAAAATGAATATTGTAAAATTAAGAACCAACTCTCATGAGATTTGAAGTGAAACCAGGTGTTGGTCCATCCCTAAAACACCTTGGAATGAAAGAATCTATTAACTTTATGATATTAAAAAGTTTGAAGATAAAAAAACATCTTCTCTTAAAATACTCACATATGTTCTCATTTCCAAAACATTTGTCACACTTCCAACAACAAAACTATAATAATTTAGTAACCCTTATTTTCCTTTTTTTATAACAGAAATAAAATATTAAAAAATCTTAATTAATATCATTGATTATTCATCATAATCATCATCATTATAAAAATATCACTTAACATAAAATAATTTATAAACTACTGCAAAAATATCACTTAACATAAAATAATTTATAAACTACTGCAATTTTTTTTTACTGTAGCTCAATAAAATATTAAATCTTAATTATCATCAAAATATTACGATTTCATTTTAAAAGGATATTTGTGGAGGATTCATTCAGCAATTTATATAATAAATTAGGAAACATAATATAAAAAGGGCGTGAAGGTTTTTCGTTTTTTTTTTCATATGGAAAAAATATAAAAAGTGATTTTTTTAAAATTAATTTATATTTTAGTTTTTATTAAAAAATAATTATTTTTTCTTATATTATAATTTTTTATTAAAAATAATTAATTTTATTTTTTAATTGGTTTAAAAATAATGTTTTAAATTTCTTACATATAAATAATTGAATTGCTAAAATATATTTTGAATAAAATAGTTTTTGTATCATTAAAACTATAAATCTTAAATATATATAGAGTAATATAAAATAAATATAATTTAAAATTGTAATTTCAACATTATTAAAACTAACTATTTAATTTTTTAAAACTAATTATTTAACTTTTTATGTATGAACTTTAATTATTTGTAATGTTTTATAATAAAATGAACATCTCTACAAACATTTTTATGGATATTAAATTTTGTAGATAAATAGGAGAATATATATGATTTTCACATATCAATAAGCTCTTTTTCACCCACCCATATTTTCAATTGAATTCTTCATAACTTGCAGGAAAGATCAGGGATGACTTATTTCATTTGAGCCAAGCCTAGTAAGCTAGCTCTGCAAGTCATGGTCCTCACTTCCTTGTGGCTATGTTCTTTGTAGTCGCCATTAATACCAACAATAGTTATGGTGCTCTACCATAGTTAGTGAACTCACCAATAACACAGGAAAAACATGCAAAACTAACTCCTGGGCACATATTTCACTGTTGGTCAAGAGGTCAGAAGGTCGTGGGTCAACTTGCTTCACCTTTTATGCATCTGTGTTTGCCTCTGCCTTCACGACTAGTCCTGGAGGCTAGAGAATTCCTTAACATTAAAAAAAAACATTGCAAACCTAACTCCTAGGAACACCTTTCAATGCTAGTTGGGGGGTTGCGAGTCAGCCCACTCTGTTTGCTTGTGCACCTGCATTTGCCTCAACCCTGACTTTGCTGTAGGCCCAACTAAAGCCCTTTTCCACTGCTTTGGGCCCATTTTATTGATTCAATCAAATACATGGGAAATATTTACAAAACAACCCCTTGGCTCAAACTTCAAGGATCTACCACATCATTAGTGTATGTCACACTGACATCATCTGGGCCACATGGCACCTTCTGTATTGTGACATGTGTCGCCTAAATTTGGCCCATTAGGCCACCCAAAAAGCCTAATTTTCCTACCACGTGTCTTCTGTACTGCCACGCCATGTTGACGCCATTTTCCATGTTGCTGAAAACTCGTCATATAGGCAATCAATTTATCCCAATTGTTTGCTTGTACTAGGTCCCACATTGGTCGGGAGGTTGGGAGTCAAGACTTTGTTCTCCTATTGAGCTTGTTGCACTGCTCAACCTCCAACTTAGAGATGGTCCCACACAAGTCGAGGGTCGATGGGGTCAGGTTGTTCTCTTGCCAACTCTGCTACACAGCCCCAACCTCTAACTAGGCCTGACTTCCGACTAGGTTCGACCTTGGTTCAAAATATGCGTAAGTCCCGAGGAATGAAAGTTTTTATCTACAAACTTCAACTTCCTGTAACTCTTGATCCATAATGCCTTTTCTGGACTTCAGCATACCAACGGAAAGCTCTTTCAGAGAGGTATCTGATAGAGTCATTTCTAGATACATCTGAGTTGGTTTCCTGAGGCAGAATCTCATTCCGAGCTTGGGACTAATAACCACCATAGTCATCTTTTTATGGCTTCTCCACTAAACCTGCTACTATGATGATTCTCTACAGAACACTGCAACAACCATGAGACTCCCCCTAAGCTTATGCCAACATCTGTTGCCACCAACCTCAATGCTACTCTAGGTTACATCAATGCCAACACACTTGTTGCCACCATCCAAACAATGCCAATTGTCCAACAATCTACCCCTTTGCCACTGATGGCAACACCTCATCACTTCTCCACATTGATGGTCAATCCTCATGTTTCTTCCACACTTCTCCTAGAATGAGACACCAATGGCTTTCTCTTCTCTGCATGGGCGATCATAACTTCTCCAATATGATTCTCTCCCCCTTTGACATCAATGGTAAAGGAATACAAGTTGTTTTTTTTTTCCCTCATGCAATCATCGACTATCAATGAAAAATAGTCTGGCTAATGATGTGCATTCTACTTCTTTGTATATCTTTGACATTGTTGTTGCTACTCTAGGAAATATATATATGTGATATGCTTCCCCTAAACATATACTCTCTCCTCTAAGTCTGGACACCTTATGGCTGCTAGCTAAGTATTGTTTCTGCCAATGCATCTTTTGTACCAATTAAAAAGAAATTTACACCAATTAAAATTTATCATGATATTGTTGTTGCTGCAAATACCAGTCACTAGCGATGCATTGATCTTGTTGTTCACTGTTGTTGTTGCTTCATCCTCTATGCTCACTTCTCTTGAGCATCTGTATTAACCAACTCTGCTCCTCCTGAGATCAAGCTACTCCAAATATGGATTTCTACTTAAATAATACCAATTGCACCAAAAAGGATGATACAAATTGGATATTGTATGAGGAAAACTCTAATACTTCCTTTCTGAAAGACATGCTTGTTTGTAGAAAATGATGCTCCATATGAACCCAAACCACCAACTGACATAGTGATACCAATTGAAAGCACAGGGGAATTCAAATCTTGTACTTATTGTGTTTCATGAACACAATACTGCTAGGAAACATCAAAGTCACAACTTAAATGAAATAAGGGTATTTCATCCAAGATGCAGCCCTTTCATCCCTAAGCAATCTTTCTTCCTGATGCTAAAAATGATCATTGCCTGCTACTTCTACTAAAGCGGCTCCCCCTGACCCAATTCTCTTTGATCTCTTGCATCTGCTCACTTACTTATGCATGGGGATTGATCCTATCAACTTGACTTGTCTGAGGGCTTCTTTTCATTCCACACTTCTACTGCAACTCACCTTCTTTTCACAACATAGAATTTTGTTGTGTACTCCCCCTAAAACCATGTTGGCTACACCCTCCTCTCACTTTCAATGTTGATACATTTGAAATAAAAAAATACATTATTTTAATCAACATGGGGACTCGACCATACCTTCAACAACCAGATGCACTTTTCTGTCTATTCCTTCTAGCTTCTTGTGTCTAACTTATTCGGCCTCCCTTGAGGCCATTCTCTTCCTTCACTGAAGAGAAATAAAGGATCTACTCGCCCCGAGTAGAATTTCCTCGTTTTTCCTCTATACATTATTGGACGAGTCCTAACAGAAGCATTTCCTTCTGGCTTCTTCCTTGCCCTTGTTTGGGTTTTCTCTTGGTTGCGTAGGGCTAGAGAATACTTCTCCTTCACCTTCTCTTTCTTCACCCAAATCTTCTTATCATTGCCTCTCTTTTTTGTCTTTGAGGCATAATTGATTGAGTTACCACTACCATTCACCACTTGAGGCTTGCACTCATTACAACTAGCATTTGTAGAGGCATTCAAAAATGAAATATGAGGGTTATCCCTTTTTATTTCTCACTTTTTTTTTTCTTTAGAGAAATATCAAATCCTTAGTTATTTCCTCCTCTTTTCAGGATGTCCCTTTGGCATAGAGCATTGAAGACAAACTCAACGTCCTTTTCTCTTCTATTGCTTTTCATCCTCAATGGACAACTTACTTCATTTTTCTGCATCATCTGAGAAGTGAGCTTTATCTTCCCATATATGTAGCTTGTTTCCTTGTGCCCAAAATTGCCACAGTTGTATCATTCTTCATCACTTAAGAATGGGGAAAAATAATTTCTATAACTGACATCATTATTGTTGAAACCACTACTACTACTAACAAGCTTGCTCTTGTTTCTCAACAAACTCGGTTTTCTTGCAAGCCATATAAAATCCATGGCTTTATGACCAAAATTGTTGCAAGAAAAAAAATAGCCATAAAAGAACCTTTGATACCTAGAGATGCTTTGTCCTTGAGGGAGAAAGGACCTCTGTTGGTTCTTCTTGTTCCAACCATGATTGTGAGAATTATTCCCTGGCCTGCTTCCTCGCAGCCCATGTCACATAGTTCGGGTTCGAATTTGAGTTTGACAACAATTAAGTTCAATTCGAATTCAAGTTTTCTGATAAAATTCGCGTAAAGTTCGTCATTTAAATTTGAATATATATATATATATATATATATATATTATATATATATATATATATTATATTTATATATATATATATGAACATATATTAAATTTAAGTTTTTTTTTTTAATATATATAATCATTAAATTTAATAAACTTAAAATAAAACTCATTATAATATTAATTATTATTTCTTATATAAAACATATATGTTAAATTAGTTATAAAACTATCTTAACCATATCCATATTAAAAGTATATAAAATTTAATTTAATTTAATTAAATATATATAGTTAGTTTAATATTAATATATTATTTTTTTAAACATATATCAAAGAGTATGTATAAAGTAAATTATACAACTTTTTTAGTGCGATTTAATTAAAAACCATAATGGTGCCAGTGCAGCATTATCGATTTTCTCTTGGCACACACTTTACATATAATTGTTTTTTTCTTTTAGGTATGATCACCCTTGTACAACACGTGTCTGCGCATGTTTTGATCACAATGATAACTATGCTCATTTTTGTTTTCTTCACTGTGAAATATTTGAATATACATAATTAAAAAACTAAAACTAAAACACTGCAGACCTGTAACATAAAATAAATCAAATTTATGAAAAGTAAATTTAGCCAAACTATATCGAATTTAAGTCGAATTTGAAGAAAAGATTTAGGTTCACTGAATTTTGAGCCTCAAGGTTCAAATTTGGCGAACCCTGTGACATTGCTCGCAGCTTCCTAGCTCTCTTTTGTTGCTCTCCTCATTGTTACTTTTTAACATTTTGTTGTTGCCTAATCTTCTCTTGTTGTTGATGCTTTCCTCGCATATGTTGTCCAACAATTTCTTTTCCCTTGTTCCTCGCATATGTTGTCCAACAATTTCTTTTCCCTTGTTGTTGTTGGAAACTTTAACTGCCTCTACATGGGTGGTTGACCTTTTAGCCTTTTCCTTCTTGGAGCTTCGTTCTTCTTTCAAATCCAAGCCAACGCTGATTAGAGGTGATCTTTTCTTATCAATCATCTCGTCCAAGGCCTTTCTACTTTCCTAAAGCTTCTGATATTGAGACAACTCTTTATTTTACCTTTCCATTTCTTGTCTCAATGAGACTACTTTAGCTTGTAGTCTCTCACTGTCAGCTTCTCTTTCATTCAGTTGATTGGTCAACATGCCATTCAACCTGCTAGCCTCTTCTTGTTGAGCATTAAGATTGACTATTTAATTGCTCAACTTGTCAATCTTAAGCTCAAAATTTTTCAATTGCTTCTCTTGCTTGAGATTTGTCTATGTTAAGTCCTTGACCTCCTTTGGAGCAAAGATCAACTTCTTTCTAAACTAGATTCTTTCATTCAGATCCTTTTATTCGTTATGAGAGGTGCTACCCGAGTTACCACAGAGATCTAAATTCCTCTCTATGTCCATGGAACCTTCCCCAAGTCTGAGGAGTATTCCATCTTCATCACTACCAAGGGTATTTTTATTCTCTTCATGGGATATATTCTCTTCTTCTTTAGAGGATCCCTCAGTTTCTACTACTACTAGAGTAGGTCTATCTTCATTGCTATAACTAGATGAACTTGCATATTTTTCTTTAGAAACTACATATGAACATCTAGAATATAAATGACCTATCTCAATACATTTGTCACTAAGCAGTAGCTTACCTCCTAATTCTCCATCATCAACTTGAGAGTGATGAGCAACACCTTGCTCACTAGAAGAAGTATTTTCAATCTTTGGGCATCTTTCCTTTGATATTCCTTCTTATTCTTCTTCCTTCTCTTCTTCTCATTATTAGAAACCTTCACAAATTCAGGTTCATTGCTTGAGCAGCAAGGTTCTTCGACCTCCTCTTGAGCCGTGTAGCTTTCTCCTTCATATAGAGATGCTATTTGTCCAACATTTCCTTTGCTGACTCATAATGCCTCAATTTATCGACATTTGGCTTTGACCACCCTTTAATGATAAACTCCTTGGATTTTACATTAAGCCCATTCTTTTCTCCATTCACTATGGAGCACCAAACATCAACATCTAAAGCCATTAAATAGGCTTTCATTTTGATCCTCCAGAGTTCATTATTTGATCCATTTAAAATGGAACACCTTTTGTTGTTAGCTAACCTTGATTAGCCATTATTTCCCTTTGATCTACCTTTGAGCGGTTAAGATGTTCCTGAAGGAACTTGCCTTTGATACCAATTGTCGAAAACAATGTTAATATTGTGAATGAGGGGGGGGGAGAGGGTGTAGCATGAATCAATATTACAACTAATTTAAACCTTTATGCCTATTTTTTTTTTCATTCAAACCTGGAAACCATCCATATAACATTAGCAACATATCATGTGGCAAAAATATGAAATCAACACATAAACATACACCATGAGCAACATACACTTGAACACCGAGGTTTAACGTGCAAACCTAATCTGATTTAGAATATTGGTTTGCAGTGCTAAGATCTTCCTCAGATTATAAACAAAATGCTTTCATTATGCTTAAGGATTCATAAATTTTTGCAAATGAAATGAAGAGTTTTTATGTTAATTTTATGAGAAATTTAACATAACTCAGAAATTGAACAACAACATAAACATGTACAGAACATCATCAAAAACACATTACAACAAGCACATGATAAAGGAGTTCACCCCTCCCGGGCTACGTCCCCTTGGTCTAGCTTCCAATGGCTTGGACCACTCTACTATGCTGAAAAGTGTAAAAATATGTGTTTACAATGCTCAAATACTTCTGAAAACTGCTCCCAAGAGTCCAAGATGTCCAAAAATGGCTATCTAGCCTCTTTTTGCATCCAACTTGGTGAAAAACTGAAGAATTTATGACTTCCCCTTGTTTTCCCACTATTCGCTCCACAAATTGCTCCACATCTGACAGGAACCTACAATTTCGCTCCAAAAATCCGCTAACCGAGCGAGAATCTTGCTGCGTGGCGGGCAATAATCCATTGGCATCGAATTTCCATTGCAAATCACAATCAGCGGAGTCCTGCGGTCTTATGGACTGTGAACCAGGCGGGCGATATGCGATTGTGATTCGGCAGACCCGAAAAAACTCTTAACTAGAGCTTATAATTGTATCGCATTTGAGATCCTTTTGCAATCGGCGAAGTACCGGGGTCTTGTATATGCGGGACTTTGCACCATGTTGTGATTTGCGATTGTGATATCGCATTGGAACCCAAACCTATCGGGGCTGATTCTGGAGTGTCGTGTGAGATGTGCGATTGCATCACAACCGGGTACCTACCGGGGGCCAATTTTGAAATACCTCCCTTCGCTGATGTGCGATTTGCAAAATACAGGGATAAATGGCGACCTGCCACTTGGTGCCTCTCGATTCGCTGATGGAACCTGCCACAGCATCCAATCCTGCCATGTGAACAAGTCAAACCTAAACTTTGACTTTCTCTAACTATTGCATATGAGCTCGGATTTGAGTACCATTCACACTGTTGGATTCAGAATGATGAGCTCTTCGATTTGAAGCTAAGTTTATCAAGATTATGACTTTTATTTTTGAGCCTAATTTTGAGAACTTGGTCACTCCTCCCCACTAGAAGTCTTTTGGACTCCAAAATATCACTTTCAATTGACTAGCAGGTGAGGGTACAATTCTCTCACCTTTCCAATCTCGATCCATTGATCACTAAATTGGAACTTATGATCTCCACAATTCTTGTCGTGCCTTTCTGTGTACTTGCCTTTAACCTTTTCAAGTTGTTCTTGCACTGTTTGATGTACAATTTTGAGTCGTTCAATGAACTCTTTGGCCTTATCCATGTTACTCTCAGTAGCAACATCCTTCTTACCAAGATGATACAATACATTATGATGCAAATGGTAAACAAATTCCTCCACTTGATTCCTTTTAGTCAAGCTTGAGTATACATCTTGAAAGTATGTATTTTTCTAAACATAACTTTCATGTAAAACAAAATGATGCTTGAGGAAAGTAGTTATACAAATGATATGCCTAGAAAGTACATCAACAAACTTGTCGCTTATACCTTTCTTATACATTTTAACCGAGTGGAATAGTAGAAGAAAACCATCAGTGTTACAACTAGTTTAAACTTTTATGCCTATTTTTTTTCATTCAAACCTGGAAACCATCCATATAACATTAGAAACGTATCATGTGGCAACAACACATAAACATACACCATGAGCAACATACACTTGAACACTGAGGTTTTACGTGGAAACCTAATCTAATTTAGAATATTAGTTTGCAGTGCTAAGATCTTCCTTAGATTATAAACAAAATACTTTCATTGTGCTTAAGGATTCATGAATTTTTGCAAGTGAAATGAAGAGTTTTTATGTTAATTTTATGAGAAATTTAACATAAATCAGGAATTGAATAGTAGCATAAACATCTACAGAACATCATCAAAAACACATTATAACAAGCACATGATAAAGGAGTTCACCCCTCCTGAGCTACGTCTCCTTGGTCTAGCTTCCAATGGCTTGGGCCTCTCTATTATGCTCAAAAGTGTAAAAATAATATGTTTACAATGCTCAAATGCTTATGAAAACTGCTCCCAAGAGTCTAGAATGTCCAAAAATGGCTATCTAGCCTCTTTTTGCATCCAATTTGGTGAAAAACTAAAGAAGTTATGACTACCCCTTGTTTTTCCACTATTCGCTCCACATCCGACAGGAACCCACAATTTCACTCCAAAAATCCGCTAACCGAGCGAGAATCTTGTCACACGGCAAGCCATAATCCGTTGGCACCAACTGTCCACCGCAAATCACAATCAGCGGAATCCTATGGTCTTATGGACTGTGAACCAGGTAGGCGATATGCGATTGCGATTCGACAGACCTGACGAAACTCTTAACTGGAGCTTATAATTGTATCGCGTCTGAGATCCTTTTGCAATCGGCGGAGTAGCAGGGTCCTGTATATGCGAGACTTTGCACTGTGTTGCGATTTGAGACTGTGATATTACATTGCAACCCAAACCTGTCGGGGCCGATTCTGTAGTGCTGTGTGAGATGTGCGATCGCATGACAACCGGGTACCTGCTGGGTGCCAATTCTTAAATACCTTCCTTTGCCGATGTGCGATTTGCAAAATGCAGGGACAAATGGTGGCCTGCCATTTGGTGCCTCCTGATTCATTGATGGAACTTGCCACATCATCCAATCCTGGCATGTGAGCAAGTCAAACCTAAACTTTGACTTGCTCTAACTTTTGCATTTGAGCTCAGATTTGAGTACCGTTCACACTGTTGGATTTAGAATGATAAGCTCTTCGATCTAAATCTAAGTTTATCAAGATTATGACTTTTATGTTTTAGTCTCATTTTGAGCACCTGGTCACTCCTCCCTACTGGAAGTCTTTTGGACCCAAAAATATCACTTTCAACTGACTAGCAGGTGAGGGTACAGTTCCCTCACCTTTCCCATCTCGATCCATTTATCACTAAATTGGAACTTGTGATCTCCACAATTCTTGTTGTGCCTTTTTGTGTACTTGCCTTTAACCTTTTCAAGTTGTTCTTGCATTGTTTGATATACAATTTGGAGTCGTTCAATGAACTCTTTGGCCTTGTCCATGTTACTCTCAGTAGCAACATCCTTCTTACCAAAATGATACAATACATTATGATGCAAATGGTAAACAAATTTCTTCACTTGATTCCTTTTACTCAAGCTAGAATATACATCTTGAATGTATGTATTTTTCTAAACATAGCTTTCATGTAAAACAAAATGATGCTTGAGGAAAGTAGTACAAACTATAGGCCTAGAAAGTACATCAACAAACTTGTCGCTTATACCTTTCTTATACCTTTTGACCGAGTGGAATAATACAAGAAAACCCATCCAATGGAAGTTCCTTTGTCGCTGCAACTTAAACACTATATCATTGAAATTTTTTGAATGAAAAGAGAAGGGCTTACCACATTGCAAAAAGATTGCGCCCATGGCATAGTCACATACAATGACCTAAAACTTAAATGAATCTCTCAAGTATGGAAAAGAAAGTACTGGAGTTATACTGATCTTTTGTTTTAAAGCATCAAATGACTCTCGTTGTTTTCTTGTCCACTGGAAGACCTTTTGCACAACTACCAACGAATGCAAATGAATTGCAATAGAAGAAAAATTAACAAAATTTATCCTCCAACATTGGGCTTCTCCCAAAAAACCTCTTATCCAAATGACTATCTTGAGCCTACCTGCGTAAATTACGAGCAAAGAAAAGGAATTTGCGGCTTCATGGGGATGTATGATTCCTTCACCTGTGTCTGCAGGAATGGAGTCAATACCAGCACAAATTGTTATGACTTCAATCTTGGAGAGGTCTATCTTCAGCTCACCTTCTCCACGTCCCATGCAGACTGCCAAAAATCCTTTGGGAACCTTAACATGCTTGGAAGAACCAATTTCACGGGTCAAGTACATCAAAGACATTTTATCCAACATATACTTTGACATCTTCAGAAACAAATGTTCTTGACATACGACATCAAGTATTTTTTTCTCACACATGACATGTTCATAATGAAATTTTCTAAAAATTAAAATGTCATCCAAATAGACTATCCTGTCTAGAAATGGCTTCAACACATCTTTCTTCATATGCGTAAAAGTAGTAGGAGCATGGAAAAGACCGAAAATCATAACAAGCCATTTAAACAAACCTTGTTTGGTTTTGAATGCCGTCTTCCAAATATCTCCTTCAACAACTCTACTTTGATGAAAACCACTTCTTGAATCCCATTCAAGGAAATGCTTACCATTCTTCTCGGGTGCCAAAACAAGAGGTGCACCACACAGTAAAGGAGTAGGCCAAAACAATCCCTGTATTTGCGTCTTAATTTTTGCGCTTTCCATCACTGACATCCTGTACATGCCAATGTTGGGAAGAAGACACTTTTGCTTCAACTGTAACTTAGGTTGGATTCCCCTCTTGGGAAGTAATCCCTTTGATTATTGAAACATTTCATCAGATTGGTTAACAACGTCAACCAAATCAATTTTCAAATTCGAATTACAACCATCAAACGCTTCATAATCAATATCATTCTCGGGTTTGATCACAAGAAGCACAAGATTCTTGCTCAAATTCACCAGTCTTTTCATTTGCCCTGCATTAACAATCAAAAGATTTGTTTTTTTACTGTGAGCTCTCACAACATATTCTACTCCATTTTTGAATATGTGATTTTTGTTTTCATTTTGATGGAAAATAACTTTTATGTCATAAAGGTATGCGCTGTCCAAAACGATGCCACGTATATCTAATGGCACAACGTCAAGCTCCACTTCATCTATGAATTTGTAGTGATTGCGAATTTCAGTTTACACTTTCATGTAACCTACAATTGCACATTATCACATACCCATCCAAGTGGATATGGTATATGATGTGGACCAGTTTCCAGATTTAAACCCTTGACAATGTTTTCTGAGATAAGGTTGGCTTGAGAGCTGCTATCCAACAACATATCAATCTGGTTATGTTTTGAGATCACCCTTATGTGAAAGAATTCTATTCTCCTCTTTTGATTTGGATTTTCATTTTGCGAGCCTAAAGAACTAGTGCTGGCAATGGACTCCTTTCCTTGAAACCCCATGGCTGTGATTTCCGTTTCATCACCCGATTCGGATCCAAAATCCTCTTGAGTGGTTGCAGTGGTCTTTTCTTTTCCTAATTTTGAGCACTTGGTCACTCCTCCCCACTGGAAGTCTTTAGTATTACAACTAATTTAATCTTTTATGCCTATTTTTTTCATTCAAACTTGGAAAAAATCCATATAACATTAGCAACATATCATATGGCAACAATATGAAATCAACACATAAACATACACCATGAGCAACATACATTTGAACACCGAGGTTTAATGTGGAAACCTGATCTGATTTAGAATATTAGTTTGCAGTGCTAAGATCTTCCTCAGATTATAAACAAAATGCTTTCATTGTGCTTAAGGATTCATGAATTTTTTCACGTGAAATTAAGAGATTTTATGTTAATTCTATGAGAAATTTAACATAAATCAGAAATTGAACAACAACATAAACATGTACAGAACATCATCAAAAACACATTATAACAAGCAGATGATAAAGGAGTTCACGCCTCCCAGGCTACATCTCCGATTCTGAAATACCTCCCTTCGCCAATATGCGATTTGTGAAATGTAGGGACAAATGGTGGCCTGCCACTTGGTGCCTCCCGATTCGTTGATGGAACCTGCCACATCATTCAACCCTGCCATGTGAGCAAGTCAAACCTAAACTTTGACTTGCTCTAACTTCTGCATATAAGCTCGGATTTGAGTACCGTTCACACTGTTGGATTCAGAATGATGAGCTCTTCGATTTGAAGCTAAGTTTATCAAGATTATGACTTTTATTTTTGAGCCTAATTTTGAGCACCTGGTCACTCCTCCACACTAGAAGTCTTTTGGACCTCAAAATATCACTTTCAATTAACTAGCAGGTGAGGGTATAGTTCCCTCACCTTTCCAATCTCGATCCATTGATCACTGAATTGGAACTTGTGATCTCCAAAATTCTTGCCCTGCCTTTCTGTGTACTTGCCTTTAACATTTTGAAGTTGTTCTTGCACTGTTTGATGTACAATTTGGAGTCGTTCAATGAACTCTTTGGCCTTGTCCATGTTACAATACATTATGATGCAAATGGTAAACAAATTCCTCCACTTGATTCATTTTACTCAAGCTTGAATATACATCTTGAAAGTATGTATTTTCCTAAACATAACTTTCATGTAAAACAAAATGATGCTTGAGGAATTTAGTTATACAAAATATAGGCCTAGAAAGTACATCAACAAACTTGTCGCTTATACCTTTCTTATACCTTTTGACTGAGTGGAATAGTAGAAGAAAACCCACCCAATGGAAGTTCCTTTGTCGCTGCAACTTAAACACTTTATCATTGAAAATTTTTGAATGAAAAGAGATGGGCTTATCACATTGCAAAAAGATTGTGCCCATGTTATAGTCACATACAACAACTTGAAACTTAAATGACTATCTCAAGTCTGGAAAAACAAATACTGGAGCTATACTGATCTTTTGTTTTAAAGCATCAAATGACTCTTGTTGTTTGCCTTCCCACTGGAAGACTTTTTGCATAACTGCCAACGAATGCAAATGAACTACAATAGAAGAAAAATTAACAAAATTTATCCTCCAATATTGGGCTGCTCCCAAAAAACCTCTTATCCAAATGGCTATCTTGAGCCTACCTGTGCAAATTACGAGTAGAGCAAAGGCATCTATGGCTTCATGAGGATGTATGATTCTTTCACCTGTGTTTGTAGGAATGGAGTCAATACCACCACAAACTGTTACGACTTCAATCTTGGAGAGGTCTAACTTCAGCTTACCTTCTCCACGTCCCATGCAGACTGCCAAAAAGCCTTTGGGAGCCTGAACACAGTTTGAAGAACCAATTTCACAGGTCAAGTATATCAAAGAAGTTTTATCCAACACATACTTTGACATCTTTAGAAACAAATGTTCTTGACGACATCAAGTATTTTTTTCTCACACATGACATGTTCATAATGAAATTTTCTGAAAATGAAAATGTCATCCAAATAGACTATCCTGTATAGAAATGGATTCAACACATCTTTCTTCATATGTGTAAGAGTAGCAGGAGCATGGAAAAGACCAAAAATCATAACGAGCCATTCAAACAAACTTTATCTGGTTTTGAATGTCGTCTTCCATATATATCCTTCAACAACTCTAATTTGATGAAAACCACTTCTTGAATCCCATTCAAGGAAATGCTTACCATTCTTCTCGGGTGCCAAAACAAGAGGTGCACCACATGGTAAAGGAGTAGGCCGAATGATCCTTTTATTCAATAATCCTTGATTTGCGTCTTAATTTTTGCGCTTTCCATCACTGACATCCTGTACATGCCAACATTAGGAAGAAGACACTTTTTCTTCAATCGTAACTCTGGTTGGATTCCCCTCTTGGGAAGTAATCCCTTCGATTCCTGAAACATTTCATCAGATTGGTTAACAACGTCAACCAAATCAATTTTCAAATTCGAATTACGACCATCAAATTCTTCATAATCAATATCATTCTCGGGTTTGATCATGAGAAGCACAAGATTCTTGCTCGAATTCACCAGTCTTTTCATTTGCCTTGCATTAACAATCGAAATATTTATTTTTTTCCTGTCAGTTCTCATGATATATTCTACTCCATTTTTGACTCCATTTGTTTTCATGTCAGTGGAAAATAAATTTTCTATCATAAAGTTATGGGTTGTCCAAAACGATGCCATGAATATCTAACAACACAACATCAAGCTCCACTTTATCTATGAATTTTATAGTGATTATGAATTTCAGTTTACACTCGTAGCCTGCAATTGCGCATTATCACATACCCATCCAATTGGATATGGTTTACGATGTGGAACAATTTCCAGATTTAAAATCTTGACAATGTTTTATGAGATAAGATTGGCTTGAGAGTTGCAATCAAACAACACATCAATCTTGTTATTTTTTGAGATCACCCTTATGTGCAACAGTTCTATTATCCTCTTTTCATTCGGATTTTCATTTTGCGAGCCTGAAGAACTAGTGCTGACAATGGAATCCTTTCCTTGAAACCCCATGGCTGTGATTTTCGTTTCATCACCCAATTCAGATTCCAGATCCTCTTAAGTGGTTTCAATTGTCTTTTCTTTTCTTTTGTTGTTGAATTTCTTTGGTTTCACTTCTGGATGAAGCTTCATCGTGACCCTCTCTGGAACAATGTTTACATATTGTTTTCTCTCCTTTTTTAATGGATGCATTTTTCTTTCCTTTGAAACCCTTGTTTTCTTTTTACCCTTAAAACATATTTTTACTACCTTCTCCTGGGGTGTTTTTCCCTCTTGCCTCAACATGAGTGGCTTACACACACACATCATCTAGATTACTGGGATTAAACATTAAGATAGTATGCCTAAGGTAACTTTGTAAACCCCCTATGTACTTCAACAATGTGTCCTGTGATTGCAAATCTACACATAACATCAAAGACCTTTTTCTGAATTATTGGGTGTAATCTTGCACATTTTGACCTTCAAGCTCTCTAAAGTTCTGCTAATTCATGATGGATTTCTGCATATAAGCTAGAGTGTAGAATTATATTTTGACTATAGTAATGAAATCATTCCAAGAAATAGAGATCTTACCGTTGTTTTTAATCTCCTCTTGGGTCTTTGATTCCCACCATACTAGTGTTGCACCCTTCATTCTCAAGGAAGCTAACTGAATCTTTATGTCATCCTCTTGAAGGTTTTGAATCTTGTAATATACCTCCAACTGACGAATCCAATTATCAAGCTTCTCTGCATTCACTTCTCTGTTATACATGGGAAACTCAAATTTAACATCAAGTTTAAAAAAAGGTGATTTACCAGTTCCTTCTGAAGAATAATGATGAGTATGAGTAAGATTTGTATTAATGGAAGAGTGTGAAGATGCTTGTGAAGAAGAAGATGAAGAAGCTGGTGGAGAGGGTGGAGGTTTGCCTCCATTCCTATTACCTCCTCTTGAAGAGCTTTCTCCTTTTGGAGGTTTGGAACTTTATCCTTGCAACCTACTATTCCTCTCTTCATAGAGGACCTTCACCATCTCTGTCATATCAAAGAAAACATTTATGAAGGTCTTCTCATATTCTATCATGTTTGTAGGTTCTCCTTCATGAGACAAGATCTCTGGAGTCTCAACTGCAACTTGAGGCTGAACTGGTGTTGGAGATTGTGGCAACCTTTCTCTTCTTCCCCTTGACCCAACTTCAGGGCTTCCAACCAGCTTTCCTTCACCTCTTTTGAGTTTCAACCTTGTAAGAATGACATAAAATTGCAAACAATTAAATCCTTCTTTCAAAAAGCAAACCTAGTGCTCTGATACCAAATTGATCTAATTTAGAATATTAGTTTGTAGTGCTAAGATATTCCTCAGATTATAAACAAAATGCTTTCATTGTACTTAAGGATTCATGAATTTTTGCAAGCGAACTAAAGAGTTTTTTATGTTAATTTTATGTGCAATTTAGCATAAATCAGAAACTGAACAAGAGCATAAACATGTACAAAACATCATCAAAAACACATTATAGCAAGCACATGATAAAGAAGTTCACCCCTCCTAGGCTACGTCTCCTTGGTCCAACTTCCAATGGCTTGGACCTCTCTATTATGCTCAAAAGTGTACAAATATGTGTTTACAATGCTCAAATGCTTCTGAAAACTACTCCCAAGAGTCCAAAATATCCAAAAATGGCTATTTAACCTCTTTTTGCATCCAGTTGGTGAAAAACTGAAGACATTATGACATCCCCTCGTTTTCCCATTATTCGTTCCACAAATTGCTCCACATGCAACATGAACCCACAATTTCGCTCCAAAAATCCACTAATAGAGCGAGAATTTTTCCGCACGGCGGGCCATAATCCATCGGCATCGACTGTCCATCGCAAATTGCAATCGGCGTAGTCCTACGGTCTTATGGATTGTGAACTAGGCAGGCGATATGTGATTGCGATTCAGCGGACCCAACGAAACTCTTCACTGGAGCTTATAATTGTATCACGTCCAGGATCCTTTCACAATTGGTAGAGTACCAGGGTCCTGTATATGCGAGACTTTGCAATGTGTTGCGATTTGCAATTGCGATATCACATTGCAACCCAAATGTGTTGGGGCCGATTCTGTAGTGTCATGCAAGATGTGCGATCGCATCACAACTCGATACCTATTAAGGGCCGATTCTGTAACACCTCCCTTTGTCGATGTGCGATTTGCGAAATGTGGGGACCAATGGTGGCCTGCCACTTGGCACCTCCCGATTCGCTGATGGAACCTGCCATGTCATCCAATCCTGCCATGTGAGCAAGTCAAACCTGAACTTTGACTTGCTCTAACTTCTGCATACGAGCTCAAATTTGAGTGTCGTTCACATTGTTGGATTTATAATGACGAGCTCTTCGATCTGAAGCTAAGTTTATCAACATTCTGACACTGATTTTTGAGCCTAATTTTGAGCACCTGATCAAAACCCTTCCAGGATAAAAAATACCAAATTTTGTTTTTTTATTGATGTAAAAGGAAGAGCACCTACTCTATTACATAAATCTATTTGTGAGCCACCACTCATAGGAAGCACTAACTCCCTTTGTTTTCTTGTTAACACCCACTAGTAGGAAGCACCAACTCCCTCATTTTGTAGACTCCTGATCAACTTACCAAAAGCACCATGTGAAGCACCAACTTCATGGATTTGTTGCAAGCACCAACTTGCATCTCCTTAGATTTATGCAAGCACCAACTCACAGGAGGTACCAACCCCTAATATTTCTTCAAACACCCATTATAGATGGAAGCACCAACTTCCTATATGTAGGCTCCAACCCACACCCAATAAGGAACTAATGTTCTTTGTAGATGGAACCTACTCTGTCTGATATCAACTTTTTTCTCGTCAACAACCTTTCCTCTACTCATACCATGATGCACTCCGTCCTCTACTCACCTTGCAGCAACACAATGTACTCATTCCTCTGCTCTAAAAAACATACACTCAAATCTTAGCTTTCTTCTTTGGCTCTAGCCCTTTTGGCCTCTTTCCTCTGCATATACATTCTCAGCCTCTTCTTTGCAACACATGCTCACTCAACCTCTTCCCAGCAGCCCTCACACAAAGATTTCTTCTCTTGGCCCTCTTCTTTAGCACATGCACACTTTTCCTCCCCTTAGCAGTGCACTCACTCACAAAGCTCTTGTTATGAAACTAGCTCAAGAATATATAGAAAAGATAGATCAACGACTTAGAATTCAGCCTCTTCGAGGGGGCAACCTCCTTTACATTACATAAATGAACA